>OMKY01234095.1:0-10264 GCA_900302395.1 Bregmaceros cantori | reverse complement strand
TGCTGTAACATGGTCAGATATGTGGCTCTTCGGTGTAACATAATCAGATATGTGGCTCTTTGCTGTAACATAGTCAGATATGTGGCTCTTTGCTGTAACATAGTCAGATATGTGGCTCTTTGCTGTAACATAGTCAGATATGTGTCTCTTTGCTGTAACATAATCAGATATGTGGCTCTTTGCTGTAACATAATCAGATATGTGGCACTTCGCTGTAACACAGTCAGATATGTGGCTCTTTTCTGTAACATTGTCAGATATGTGGCTCTCTGCTGTAACATAGTCAGATATGTGTCTCTTCGCTGTAACATAGTCAGATATGCAGAGATGGCAAGTAACGAAGTACAAATACTCAAGTACTGTACTTAAGTAAAATGTTCAAGTATCTGTACTTTTAGAAGTACTTTTTTCTGTGACTACTTTTTACTTGTAGTGAGTACATTTTTAACAAAAATATCTGTACTTCTACTCCTTACTTTTACCAAAACAGGCTCGTTACTTTTTTTTTTTTTGCATTGACGGGGTAGGATAACGTCTATAATATTAGCCAGTAGGGGGCGCTGATGTACCGAGTACAGTCCCAGTTAATAAGTGGATTTCATTTAGTCCCGAGATATAAGATACATTAGGCTAGTTGTTCATTTATTCGAGCAATAACATTGACAAACTAACATTGAAAAAATGCATTTTACATACAATTTTATTTGTAGTACTTTGTACTTTATACTTTAAAAAATACGTACACTTCTGAGCCTGTACTTTTTACTTTGCTTGAGTAGCTATTTGGATCAGTACTTTGTAGTCTTACTCGAGTCGTTTTTATACAAATGTATTTTACTCTTACTCAAGTAAGAAATCCCGGTACTTTTGCCATCTCTGCGTAAATGACACTGGCACACAGTTGTGACATTAATGACTTCATGTTTCTAATCAAATTTAAAGTTTGGTGTACTGCTCATTGACGAATCTTGTCAGAGCTTGTGTTAGCCAAGGCACAGTGAATCGTGGGTCTGCCTCCTCCCCGGTCGACAGTTTTCCTGTCGGCCCCCGAAATAAAAATCTTCACCCCCGTTTGGGTCCCACTGTGCGCAGAGTGGGTTCATGCACGCAGGCAAGATAGGCATGCATCGACTCAGCTAAGATCATGATCAGTATGACATTTTGTTGCAGGTGTAAATGTCAATCAAATTTGGTACAACTGCAGGGTGCTTTCGTTGGTGACGTGGGTAAAGACACTGGACCCAAGGACGGCCCCCATTCCTAGTAATGGCGCTGTAGTTTAGATCACAGCATGCGCAGAGAAGCAAGTTCTACTCCCCCCGCCAACGTTCCTGCGATGTCTACCTCCGATCTCTTAAACACCCTTTTCCGACTAATCTCATCAATAAATATGTAAAAATGGCACTCACGCCGGATAAAATAACTAAAAAAAATAATAGCCCCCAAAAAACTGGTATACGACTCAATAACAAAGCGCAGTAGCGCATGCATCTCAGTCTCGTTTACCAATCCCTTGTTGGCACACTTGGTGGCAGCGGTGAGTCATACGGGGCCACAGCTTAGCAAGCTAACAAGATTCATCCCAAGGCCAGAGCCACCATAGTTTGAGGTCAATGCCCTGGAATCCAGGACAAAGGCCCAAGGAGTGCAGAAGCACACACGCTTAATACGCCCCCGATCTCTTTCAAGTGTCACTTCCATATCAGGCATTTAAAACGCTTAATGAGGCATCCGGAGGGAGGTTCACAAGCTGCAAACTCAATGGCTTCTGGGTTCAACAATTCCGGCTGCATATCTTATCAAGAGGAACGTTAAAAACTGGAACAGCAATACGTGTTTGGAAGGGAAACGCATGAGCCTGGAGAGGTCGCCCAGCAGCGTGTGCGGATGACATAACGCCACATTTCAACATAAGGAACTTTCGACTTGACGTCACATCCGTTGCAATGGATTGGGCGGTGTACACGTGCAAAGACGCTATACTAGTTTTTAGCAGCTGCTGTTGATGATAAGTGGGTATTTGGAAGTATTAATAATTGAATGAATTGCATTAAATATATCTATTTAGAATTTATGTAAATCTCATGCCCACGAGTGCGATATCTGAGTAATTCCCAAAAGGGACACAGTTTGCAATATTAGAAATGCAGAGAAATATATTTGTGTGGATTTTAAGTTAAATTGAATTGCTTTTTTTCTTTAAAAAATCAGAACCGAATCTGAAATCAATAGTATTAGTTTGTCGACTCCATGAGAGCTAGAATCTCAAAGCAAACGTGACGATAGAAGCAACCGACATTTCTGCAAGGTCTTCTCCGGTCTCTCTCATCGCTTTGATTGTCCGTAACGCTCCTGAAAACAGCTACGCGGTTGTACCGATTGCGTGCGCCTGGCCGCCTGCCGACGCTGAGGCCTCTCTTGCCGCTGCTCGGGGTGGCGCGGCGTGAATACCGCTCCTTACGGAGCCGGGAGGCGAGGCTCTGCTCGAGGTAACAGCGCGGCACGAGTCCCGGTCTTTACGGAGCTGGTATCGGTTCATGGTATCGGCAACTCTTAGGCGAGTACGAGAATATGTGTGTATATTTAACGAGTATGTGTGTGTGTGTACAACACTCCTCTCTTGTTTTTCTTTTCTTCTGCTCCGTTTTTGCAGTAATATCTTGTTCATTTCAATACAATACACAGCAGCCTGCACGTACGCGACACATTTCCCCGTATGGGAAGAAATAACACAATCGTGATTCTTGAATAAGAGGCACAACACACTACCGCGTTCACGCCTCGGAATCTCACCAGGACGCCCGTCTGCACACTGTCTCGTCCACAAGGTTGCTACACTATTTTTAGCATGGCCCCATTTGATTAACACAGGAAGGAGGGGCCACTCAGGTGCATTGATGCATACTAAAAATATCATCCTTTTCTTTATATAGCCACAACATCCTTTGGTATGGCATTTTAAATATATGGTATGACAAATTATCTAGTCTCAAATAGTAGAAAGCACATGTGGATGTAATAGTACGCATTGCCAGCCCAGAATAATATGTGACGATATATGCTGGAACATAAGGAAAAATAACACATTTATACATTTCAATTTGTCAAAGTAACTATTTATTTACATTCATAACACCAAGCACAATTA
Organism: Bregmaceros cantori; assembly: GCA_900302395.1. Classification (NCBI taxonomy): domain Eukaryota; kingdom Metazoa; phylum Chordata; class Actinopteri; order Gadiformes; family Bregmacerotidae; genus Bregmaceros; species Bregmaceros cantori. The sequence continues at coordinate 7,116 of OMKY01234095.1, read as the reverse complement.
TTTTCTATTTAGAAAAGTTTGTTACCTGTACTATATAACAGTGAATGTATGGTATAGTGAAATATTATTACATGTTGTACTTTTGACTTATATTTTTATACCTTGCCGATATCATAATTATTTTTAGAGACAATCATGTTTAATTAAAGCCTCGTTTGAATTTCTTGAGTTAATTTTGCATTGTATTTCTAATTGCCCCTTCCCCGTGTCATTATGTTAGAAGATTCATATATTCATGTTTTCAAATGGTTCACAAATCCCACCATCACCAACACAGCACCCTCCAAATTCGATAATTATTGATGGGTCCAGGGAAAGGTGCCCCCCAGGATGTCCCGAGAAAGAATAACAGTTTTGCCCTGGTGGGTTTGCCAAAGATCCGAATGTGTTTGCGTTGCATTTGGTGCCTGCCACCACCTGAGAGCAGTCAGAACGTATTTCCATTATTCATTCCCCAAAGAAAAAAATAGTTTGTTTAGTTTTCTTGTTTGTTAGTTTTATTGGCAGGGTTAGTGTGGTGGTAAGGGTGATGTTAGAGTGGGGATGAGAGGACTTGCAGAAGCGATCTCACAGCGCTGCCCGTGCTGTGAACTAAGCCACAGGCACAAGACTATGTATGGGGCTGGATGCAGCGGTCTAGCGAACTGCGCCACAGAGCCAGCCCCTCATTCTCCAAATATGACTTGACTTTTTGGAGATCTGGGCAAACATACCATCTCTGATCAATGAATGTGGAGTGGCCAAATCTCACATTTCTCAAGGTGTAAATAGAATTCCTAAGAATGTTGTCAAATTTACAAACAAGCCTTTAAAAAACCTCCATTTCTACATAGTATGGATTACTCACTACTACTTGTACTCAACCAAGTTACTTTCTTTTTAAGGGAATTTCATTACATCGAGCAGCTCCCGAGGGCCAAAGTACCTTAAAAAAAAAGACATCTAGTGCACAACTAGTGCACGGCAGTAGCTCAGTCTGTCAAGGCTAGTTTGCTTCATTAGACATTAGGCAAGTTCTGGAAGGTTAAAGTATCAAAATAGTAAGGAAAGTGATTTGAGTAAGTAACTTTAATGTCAATACTGTTTTGGAAAAAGTAATGCGTTATATTCATAGTTACTGGGGAAAGGCTGAAATCAGAGTGATTTAGTTACTGTAACTTGATTACTGACATCACTGATTAACAGTATACGCAGTGGATACATTTCCAATGACCTGTAAATTCACCAGTTTTGTCCTCAAGAAGGACCGCTGACCATAGATTAGGGGATTAAGCGTGTTTAACCTACACCAGTACAATGGGCAAGTGTGTCTAAGGACATCAAGTCCCAAAAAAGGAAATCAAAGACATCAAGTAAGGCTGTGCAAAATTGTTTCATTTGAAATTTGATTATTTTGTTCAATTTTTTTATATGTCAATCGTCAAATCTGATTTTAATATCTTCTAGGATCATCGATTGATTATAATAATAATAATAATAATAATACATTTTCATTGTTGGCACCTTTCAGGTCACTCAAGGACAATTTACAGAGAGCAAGCAACAGAGCAAAAAATAGCAATCAAAATATAATGAAAGGTGGAGGTGGAGACAACTGACTAAAACAAACAACTATAATGAATAAGCAGTCCTGAAGAGGTGGGTTTTGAGGGAGGATTTAAACTGAGGGAGGGAGATTATAAGAAACACGATGAGCCCCTTAGATTTTGCTGGTACGCATATACAATAATAATAGGACTTATAATCTGGTGCATCTTATAAAAGAAAAAAAGTTTGAAAATAGACAATCTTTTGACGTTGCATCTTACAGTCAGTTGTGCCTTATCGTGTGGAAAATACTTTATATGTGTATGTGTTATTTTCAAAACACTTTTAATACCGGCTCTATCATCTACTAGATGGTGGTGCAATTTCACCCATATAAAGTCCAGACTCTTCTAGTTGAAACATTAGATTCATGCCGAGGAGAAGACTCGGAAGGACCTCTGCTTATTGCTCGCCATGTGACCTTTGCATGTCACGTATCAGCCCGTACGGAGATAACGCACGAGATTTAGCACATCATCGCGTTGTACCTTCAACCCACGCCGCACGTGCAGCTGACAAGTCAGCTGTCTGGAGGCACACTCCCTTCCTCCGCCCACTTCCCACCATGCTGAGTATTTTATTACAACATGATTGTGTTCATTAACTCTTTTAGACTTCCAGACATCCGAGAGAAAACACATACACGGCACATACACACTTTTTCCTAGAAAGTCTAGGGGCTCTTGTTAACATTTGAAGTTGTGTTCAGGTATAATTTGTGGACAATCCTTAATGAACCAAACATCGGTGCAATTTTTTTTTTGTTAATAATTGTTGGCGCTAAAAGAGCTAAAAGTTCATTTTCTGTTGACATAGAAATCGACTGTGATGGCATTATCGATTTGCTCTTATTCTTACAGACTTAAAAGTCACTGGCATCGCAGACATTTGCACTTTGAACATTTCCTTTTCTTTGCTCGTTCAACTTTTTCTGTGTTGTGTGGGCATGAGATAAGTGTATCAGGGTATATTATTTATGAATTCATTATTCATCTTGAAATAAAAATGGGCTTGAATCGAACATGAACCAGACTCGATACAGAGTCGATACATACCTCTCACACCGTCGTGCATGCACACTATCTGCGCGTGGGAAATCAAATGTGGCAAATTTGAATTGCTTCAATCTTCGCGCGATTCGGGTCTGTGGGTCTGGGCTTGGCTAACTAACTACCCCTGCGTACCAGTGAGTGCATGCACAGAGGCAAGACGGGAGCAGGTTGTTTAGTCAGACTAGGGGTTAGCCCCTAGGGTTACGTAACGTTACGTAACCCCTAACCCCTAGGGTTACGCCCCTAGGGTTACGTCCTTAAGGGGGAAAAGGTTGAAATTAGCCCCCTTGCCATACATGAAATATTGAAGTCTAGAGTCAGGCGGAGGATGCTGAACATCGCATCCGACCCTTCTCACCCTACACACCTTTTTACTCCCGTCTGGCAATCTCTTCAGAGCTCTGCCAGTGCCCACCAAGCATCTTTCCACTAGCTGTTTCACTACTCAAGTCTGACAGGAGAACGAGCCATTTCAAACGTTGTGCTGCAGTGTGAATGGTAATGCATGGGCCCCCAGACTCTGGTCATCGAGTATGTGTATTGTGGTTCTCTATGATGTATGTCTATTTAGTACTCGCAGTGATGTGAAGTATTGCAGGAAGAACTAGGACTAGAAGCACTCAGAGATTGCGAACCTCTGCCATAGTGGTACAAAAAGATATTACTTTTAGTGCTAGCAATATGTGTGGCAACCCATTATCAATGCAAGTGATCATAGAGTAGTAGCCTGGCGAGCTAGAACCAACGCATCGTCCACGCATTGCACATCGCTAGGCGTTGCTTGGCAGAGCTGCGGCCACACGTGACATCACTACAGAGAACAGGGATTGTTCACCCGTTAATAATAATAATGTAGTACGACTATTATGTTACTTATAGGCAGCAGAAATGCACCAAAATGTAATCACTTCCTTCTTTCATCAATTCCAAAAACCCTGCAAAATTTCATCATATACCGTGCTCAACTTTTTCAGTTATCCAGGGGACAAACCACGGCGACCAAAAACATAACCTGCTCCGCCCCAGCACAGGTAATATTGCATTGGATTGCTGCTGATGATTTATTTGTCAATACTACTGCTTTGTTGTGTTATTACACCATTTACTGTACCAGGGTGCAGACCAATGTCCAAAGTCAAATTCTGTGTCCAACTTGTATCCCCGACCTGCAATAAAGTGATTTTTTTTCCATATTCGGTGCGTTGCGGCTCTGATCAGATTTGAGGCCGACACTTTCACGATGGCTGAAGTCTAGATGGACAAATGTTGGTTTGGTCCATAACTTCTGACTTCTGAAATTGACTGCATAGGCCAACTTGCACCCTGATCTAGGACCAGGCAGCCTCACAGGCTGCATTTGCGTCGACTGCTTTACAGGAAAGGCAGCCCTCTCTGTCCCAATCAATACGGAGACCGGGGAGAGAGAGAGACCCACTGCCTTACCAACCACGGTTCTTGTGGTTATGTCACAGCCCATGAAGCGTTCCATAGTCAAGAGATTATTTCACTTGCTTATCCTGGCCATAGCACACATCTTTGGTGTGTGAAGTGAGGTTAAGGCTGCATGATTAATCAATTTGTAATCAATACCTGATTATTTTCCCTCCTGGTTTGTTGAGCCACAAATAGTTGCTTACTTTGCGAACAGTATTGTGGCATGCCTTGTGTCTGTGGTGTATCATGTCCTATGTCTACTTCCCCCCTGGGCCATACCAAAAACAATCAAATGAAATAGTAAATATTTTGTTCAGACTAGAGGATTTAAAATGATCAAAGCTGATTTTTAGGGGTGCACAATTCATGTTTTTTTTTGCTCTCGATCCGATCCCGATCCTTTGATTTTAACGATCGGCCGATCCCGATCTCCGGTACCGAGTCCCGATCCCCGATACAAAGTCCCGATACAGAGTTCTTATCCTGCAAAAATTGGTAGTACCCAAACTACTTGGCACAACTGTCAATTTCAATCATAATCACAGTAAAAAAAAAAAACAGTCATTTGGCTCCCCAACTCATTTACCGATCCTGATCGGGACAAAATCACGAGTCCCGATCCTTGGAAAAAAGTCTGAGGATCGGATCGGTGCACCTCTACTGATTTTCCTGCACTACTGGTCATTTCTTTTGTCAAATGCTATTGACAGGAGTACTGGCTCTCTGGCGCAGTCTGCAAGACACCCGCATCCAGCACAAGTACATCGCCTGTGGCTTAATTCACAGGCACGGGCAGCATCGAGAGTAAAATGCGAAAATGGTGCTTACCCTGAATAACTACAACAATACTATTGACATATGCAAGGTGACTACAACAAAAAAAACACATTTAATCACCCAAACTATACTATCCATCCATCTAACAGTAACACTATAGTGGATACAGTCAACTGATTATAAGCGCGCACAAAAAAAACTATGCAAATACATCACACACCAAAATCACACACAGGGGTTTTGAGAACAATGAAACGCTCATGCCCACCAGTTAGGGGTTTAAATCACACCCATCATGGCGATACGATTCAGTATCGATTTCCTGACCCAAAGATTTGATTTTTTTCCATACTCAAGAATTCACCACGATACGATTCGATACGATTCGATACGATTCTTCGATTTTTTTAATTTAATCTGACATGGGAGTCGAATTATGTCCAGTAGCAAATGGATAAAAATAGACCAGAAAAAAGATCGATACTCTTGCAGATGTATCGATACATTGTATCGTCAGCTGTTGTATCGATACAAAATCGATATTATTTACACGCCTACCATCAGCGCATCACATTGTTATAACAACTGTAACTGTAAAATGTGGTGGTCATTCTCTATACCGAGGCTATTCAACTGGCGGCCCGCGGGCCAAATCCGGACCGCCAATCAAGTTTTTCTGGCCCACCGAAGAATTCTGAGAAAGTGATTTATTTTTAAAATCATATTAATGACAAATCCATTGCCTGTGTGTGTGTGTGTGTGTGTGTGTGCTCTTGTATTTGCATGTGGCTATTTGTGTTGTTTTGCTTTGTTGTGTTGCTGTAAAGCACTTTGAATTGCTCTGTATGAAAAGTGCTATATAAATAAAGTTTGATTTGAAGATGAATAACAGTCAGCTGGTGTCTTGTTTCGAGTCGCAGATAAAACTAGAATGGAGATGTGCTGACGAACCCATGGACCGCGTACTTTGCCCAAGCTTATCTCGTGTCACTAACCATGTTATTCATATTACGCTTAATGACTTAAGCCCATGAAAAGCACCGCGTAATCAAGTACCAACGCAAGCATGAATGGGACGTGTTCAGCTCAGTAATCTCAAAGTGCTGACACAGCACATGTGGAGTGAGTAGGTGATTGATTAATTCACTCACTAACTGATAAAAAACAGACAGCTGGTATCCCGTCATGGGATGCAATAGTGCCACATAGCAAGAGATTTGGAAAAATACATATGGAGTTAAAATCAACTAAACTTTATTTAGATAGCACTTTTCATGCAGAGCAATTCAAAGTGTTTTACAGCAACATAACAAAGCAGAACGAGGAGAATCAAAAGGAAGGGAACACTTGACTCCAACCTTCCCAACCCATTAAAACAACCATACCCACATAGAAATACAAGAGCACAGACACAGGCAATGGATTTGTCATTAAAATGATAGACATGGCTTGGCAGTGAGGAGATACAGCAAGAGGAAACGCTGGAGTACTAATGACAAAAAGATTTTAGTATAAGAAAATAAATGAAGAAATAAAGAACTAAAAACAATATAAATATTTACCGGTATAGTAATAAAATGATAGTAGTGGTAATAATACATAAATAAATACATAATAAAACGAAAACGCTGTTAAGATGAAAGCAAAGACTAGTAAAAGAAAAAAAATACTTAATATAATAAATAGATATGTGGCGACTAAGTGCCAGTGTACTCAGTTAAACGCTAGGTTAACTAAATGTGTTAAAGCACGTGTGAATACGTAAATGCATTTATTTTATTTATTTATCCATTTAAATTTATATTATATTTTTGGGGGGTTTTTGAACAAAACTATATGTGTTCGCATCCTCCAGACACATTTCAAAATTGCCTTGCGTGCGATTTTAAATGATTTAATCTGCACCATCCGGCCATACAGTATGAAGGCATTTAACATGACGAGCCTCTTTCCGTATATGCACGATGACGATGATGACTATCGTATGTGTGTGTGTTTTATTTAAGATTTCCCTCCAGGGTATCCAGCAAATGCGACAAGCATCTCAACCAAAGCCTGAGAGGGATCGAGAGACCAGCGTCGCTAAAGAGTCCCCACGGGGGATAGAAAGAGTAGTGTGGCTCCATGCAGACCCTGTGTCACTCAAGTGACGTGCCTTGCTAAACGCACAGGCAACCTTGTCACAATCCCCGCGTCCGCTGAGACTGTTGATACGGGGTATTTGCACGGGCCGACGACTGTGTGTGTGTGTGTGTGTGTGTGGGGG
>OMKY01234074.1:0-10398 GCA_900302395.1 Bregmaceros cantori | reverse complement strand
GACGCATTCTCCGCTCCCTACGGACGCATTCTCCGCTCCCTACGGACGCATTCTCCGCTCCCTACGGACGCATTCTCCGCTCCCTACGGACGCATTCTCCACTCCCTACGGACGCATTCTCCGCTCCCTACGGACGCATTCTCCGCTCCCTACGGACGCATTCTCCGCTCCCTACGGACGCATTCTCCGCTCCCTACGGACGCATTCTCCGCTCCCTACGGACGCATTCTCCGCTCCCTACGGACGCATTCTCCGCTCCCTACGGACGCATTCTCCGCTCCCTACGGACGCATTCTCCGCTCCCTACGGAGCCTACGCTGCGTATGACGTAGCCTCTGCTTAGGCTGCGGACGCCTTTGCGATGCGACGTATCCCCCTATAACCGTGTAAACGCATTCCTTAGACGCAAGAAAACATGATGACAGTGCAATAGTCAACAAAAAGTGTGGCAGTAGACGGGACAAGCGTGTTGCCACAAATAATACGGACTAGTGGGACCCATTCAAACATCTAATAGCTGTTTGGGTAAATGCCGTTTCTTAGACGAGATGCTCTACTTGAACGTAGGGGAGTGAAGAAATGGTGCCCAGGGTGGTGTGTGTGTGTGTGTCAGCCAAGATTTGATTGGCTTTCCTAATAATTCCAGTTTTAAAAATAGATTTCAATGGGGTGTCGTTGGCTGAGTGGTTATGGACATCGCACCTAACGTGCCCACATTCATGCTAATGGCGCCGTGTCTACCGCAGTGCTGTGGGTTCGACTACGCTCGTCGGCTTGCCTGGCGGGGCGGGGGGAGTACTGTACTCAAGTAGAATTTTATAATATCTGTACTATTTCTATGGTGATTTTCTTTTTTTTTACTTCTACTCAGATTTTTAACAAGAATATCGGTACTTCTACTCCTTACCTTTCCCAAAACGTTTTTTCGTGTTTTTATTAAGAGTTGGGCCTATGAGCATGATTTGAGAATGTTTCAGATGTTAATTTCAATGTTCGGCAGTGGGATTTATGAACCTTAAGTGAAGTAAATTAGGCCAGTTTTTTAGCAATGTGTTCAAATATTGTAAAACTAGCGTTGAATAAGTGCATTCTATATACAAATGTTTTTTTTACTTTGTACTTTATACTTAAACTACACTGTACTCAAAAGTATTTTTTTCTTTCATAAATAAAAAGTATGTTTCTGAGCCTGTACTTTTTATTCTACTCGAGTAGATATTTGGATCAGTGCTTGGTGGTCTTACTCAAGTTGTTTTTTCACAAATGTATTTTACTCTAAGACTGACTGAAAGTCTTGATCTCCTTTTTCTTCTTTCTTCTCTCTTCTTTCCAGTCCTCCGTTAAAGGAGTTCTGTAAACAACCCCAAATTACTGTCCTTAACTGCGAAATCAAGGTTGGGGGGTAGTTAGGTAAAGAGCTGCTATACTCCTTGAATCTAATACTAAAAACGTAATGACTTTTGTGAAGCGCCTTGAGGCAGCTTCGGCTGCGATTTTGGCGCTATATAAAAATCTGTTGAGTTGAGTTGAGTCAACTTATACTGACTCGGCGGATGCTTACCGTGGTTGTGTGTCTGTGTGTGCCTGTAAGGTAACATTGGAACTCAGACAGTGGGAGGCCGTGCTGATGGTTCGGGCGTGGCTCGGTCTGGCCAGTATAAATACACTCCCTCTGTCAGGAACAACATGCAGGTCATCAGTGTTCCAGCTGCAGTTCCCAGGCCTCAGGTACCCACGTCTCATTCTATGGACAGTAAGTCATTATAACTCCTTTAGTTCCACCAGCCCAGGACTTCATTTTAGATTATTTCTACTGTAACGGTCCAGTACCATTGTAAAGATCACATTTGTGGTATGATGTGTATGAAACTATTTTTCAAGAGTGATAAAAATATTTTAATTTTTTTTTTTGATATAAGCATAACCATAACATGACTGTAAATCACCTCCTCTTGGAGAGTGGGATTTGAGCAATATCACTTCTGACACCATTGTTATGGCAGCGCAGAGAAGAAGTCTACTAATTGACCATTCTTGACTCAGGAATAGGGGGTGGAAGGGTTTCATTTATCTATACTCGACAAAGCCGAACATCATACATGGCTACTAAGCTAAGTAAGCTAGGTTAACTAGAGCAAATTGCACGATGGCAATGTTGGGAAGTAACATTTATTCTGGCAGGGACATCCAATGTCAGTTAAGGTTCTTTATTTAGTCACACATGCATACATGTACAGTGAAATTCATCCTCTGTATTTAACCCATCCCAGAGGGGGGATGTGGGCAGCCGTGTACGCAGCGCCTGGGGGCTATCTGAGCCAGTGCCTTGGCCAGGGTTACTGAATGGAGCAGGTTAACTAGGAAAATCCTGTCCGGGTTGGGATTCAAACCCAGGACCTTCTAGCTGTGAGGCAGCAATGCTAATGCTAACCACTGCACCACCAGTTTACACACTTTCTAGCAAGTTGTCACGTGCTGCTGTTATGGATGTGTTTCTAGTAATCAATATCCAATCATATGATCAGCCAAGGCAAGTAAGTTGAGAACTGATCCATTAGTTCTGTCTCGCACACGCGGCAGACTGAATTTTATTAAAACATCACACAAACAAAACATGTTTTGTGGACTCACACTTCAGTTAACGCATACACAGAAAACACACACATACATAGAAAAGGCTGGATCTTCCTGCGCCAGACCCTCCCTACAGACATAAATTGTGGCAGACAAGCCTTAAACCTGATGAACGAACGTGTGGATGAAACATGCATGTTAAAACTAGTAACTAGTAGTAAAGTGCACAAAGAAGGTAATATGGTGAGTTAGAATATGGCTTAAGATAATGAAACATGATTACATGAATATCTAAACGATAATATAAAATGACCATCAGCTGCCTTCATTTGACTTCCCTTATTGCTGCAGGTGATTGCTGCCCCAGCTCCAGAACCTGCCCTCACCATCCGGGGGCAGGAGCCTCTCACTGCCTCCATGCTGGCAGCTGCCCTCCCCCTGGAGCAGAAACAGCTGCTGGGTGGGTTTAGCACAAATCGTGTCACTGAGGTTTCACCAGTAAATAATAATAACAGAACTTTATTGTTCAAGTGGAAATTTGTCTTTGACTCACTACAGAGCAGGCATTTCAGACAGGACAATACAACAGTGGAAAACACTACAAGGAAAACATCAGCACTAAGCAGCTTCTGACGTTTGCCAATGATTTTACTAGCCACTGAAACAGTAAATGAAAAATGTCTGTTCATTTTAGAGTTCCAGTTAAGAGTAGAACAGGATAGGTAACAATGGAAACACTAGCGAATACCAAGCAACACTGTCAAAAAGGAAGGTTAGAAGTATGCAATTCCCAAATTCCCAGAACTCACACAGTATGTAATAGTATTACAATAGACAATGAACCATAAACCATAAAACAATGGTGATAGTTCACTGGCCAAACAAGGTCCATTCAGCCCATTCCAACATTGAGAGTAGGGTGGAGAGACTGAGGGTTATAGAAGCGTTATATGGTCAAAATGATGAGGCCGATTGCTTCGATCATGGAGAGCATCCTTCTCTCAGATACAGCAGTCATAATGATCAGTTAACCACAAACATGATAGAACTGGCGACTACAGACTCGTAGATCTTTAGTAGGGTCCTGCAGATGTTGAAAGGGCGGAGCCTTCTAATAGTAATACAATATTTTTTTTTATAAAATGTTAAATGAAGTGCATTTATGCATAGGTCTACTGCACTGTCTTTCCTGCTGGAGCATACTTTCCATTAATGCAGTATCTGTATGGTGTCCATGTTGCTGTAGGTGAGAGGCTGTATCCACTGATCCAGGCCATGCACCCCAACCTGACCGGGAAAATCACAGGAATGCTGCTCGAGATTGACAACTCTGAGCTGCTCCACATGCTGGAATCCCCGGAGTCTCTGCACGCTAAGGCACTTCCACCTCTCTGCACCTCCACCTATCGCTCTCTTATCTCCACTTGGCTCCCTCTATCTCCACCTAACTCTCTGTATCTGCTGTTTAGCTATCTTCACTTATTCACATTTCCAAGAGCCTACTCTTCTGTGCTAACTTGAAACATTATTGGGTTTTCACCCAATCTTAATTGTTTTTGTTTTTGTTGCTGCGGGGGTTAAAGGTATTCACTAACCAAACTAATAGGTGGGACCATGACAGTGGGAATGGAGACTGGCATTGGGAACAGCATATATTCTACACATTTGAGCGGAGAATGCGCCAAACAAGGAAACGATTAATCGATTATCAAATTAGTTGGTGATTATTTCAATAATTGATTATCCTTGATTAATTGGTTGCAGTTCTCCTTTTTTTCTTTTTCTTTTTTTTAAGTGTTTTTTTTTTCAGCCGTCAGCGCCGTTTTTCCATCTTTATTGGCTAGGATTAGTCGGAAACTTGGTTGAAGAGATCGGGGGTAGACATTGCAGACAAGTCGACGAGCGTAGTCGAACTCGGGACTCTGCGGACGACGCAGCGCCACTAACATGAATGGAGTTGCGTTAGGTGCGGTGTCCATAACCACTCGGCCAACGCGGACCCCAATTGGTTGCAGTTCTACTTTATATAGCAATCCTACCAATACGAAGAAAGGTATGGCACCTTCCTGATGTCACGCTGATCCAAGGGCTACATCACCTTTACCTAAACACTTTTTGAATAGTGTGTAAAAAGATGCAACACTGTATAAGAATTGTAATACTTATTTATGAACATAAATTGTTCAGGTGGAGGAGGCGGTTGCTGTGCTGCAAGCTCACCAGGCCAAAGAATGTTCTTCCAAGTAGTCTAAAGGTTTGAGTTCCTATCATCCTCCTGCATTACATCGTAACCAAGGTTTAAATCTGGTCAATTTCATGTGGAGTTGTTTTTTAAAAAAACGTTTGGCTAAGTCCTAATTCATAATCACAAAATTATTTTATTTCCTGCCAAAGGGGTAGAAAATAAAGTGACATGGATGTTGTTAATGAGGTTGCAACGTTAACAACCCATCACCTGGGGGCACATCAATCATCCTTGGTGCTTGGAGCGCACAGCTTTAGCGGAAAGTTACATTTAGATGTTTGCTGTAGTGACACGTGACTTAACCTTCGCTGTCCACGCATGAAGGCCCTCGTAACACACAAAACCTGTAAAAAAATAAATAAATCTTAACGTATAATGTAAAGAAATGATGCTTTCTTGGAAAAAAAATGTCAACATGTTACCAATGTTGGTGTGTTTAGGGTTGGGTAGGTCGGGACCTGACCATTTATGAATGGAATGAGTTTTGAAGAATTTTAGAGTTACACTTTTGATTATTTCCATTGTTGGTTCGAGCAAGGCATTTGTTATCCATCGCATATGGTTATGGAATACTTTGTATTGTAAGCACAATACTTGGATGTGTCGTTATCGAATAAGTACTGCATTACTCTACGACACCTCAATGTTTTAACTAAAATATTTTATCCCTCTACAGGTCTTGGATGGTGACGCATCTTAAGGGATCGGCGTTGAAAAAGTTAAAAGAAAATAAATAAGAAGTTCTAGAATGTTATGGAAAAAGTTGACAAAGAAATGGAGGGAAGTCTACATGGTACTTTTGATTTGTACATGTTCAGTTAAATAGTTTTGCAATGGTACCTCTGTTTGAAAAAAAAAAGAATAATAAAAAAATAATTTCTGCACTAAACAGTGGTACAGTCGTGATTTACAATGAGCAGTAATACTGACGTTTTTGTTGCAGCTTTCAATGAGCAGGAAAAGAAAAGATTGCGCTTGGCTCAAAAAAAAAATCTTTCTGCACCAGTTTTTCATTCCCTATTGAGATGGTGACAGGATTAAATCGGAAACTGGGATGACGCCGGAGACGGTATGCGAACCGGCGGTGCTACCCGCCTGAGGCCTGGGGGACACTCTGAAGGTCCACCAATTGACAAATGATATTTGTAAATATGTAATTAAGTGTCTCTACATTCTAGGGAAAATTGTGATACACATTTTGTACATTTTAAAAAATATGCCAACACAATAATGGATGAAAAATGCTTCCAAAAGCCTCAGGGATGAAGCGCTGTCGTTTAGTTTTCTTTCATAGTAGGGTTACAGGTCAACCCCAAACCTAACCCCTACTGTGACAACTGCCTGCTACCCCCAGGGCCTCAGGTTGGAAGCAGGTTCCATGCCAGGGTGTAGTCCTCACTGAGTTCAGACTATGGAGCTAGGGAAAGCACTTTACACTATATTAGTATTAATTATAGTCAGAGATGGCAAGTAACGAAGTACAAATATTTGAGTACTGTACTTAAGTAGTTTCATGTATCTGTACTTTTAGAAGTACTTTTCTCTGACTTTACTTTTACTTAGTAGATTTTGAACAAAAATATCTGTACTTCTTACTTTTCCCAAAACAGGCTCGATACTTTTTTGCGCACCGATTGTAAATGTACTTTATGTGGTCACACACATGTACAGTGAAATTCATCCTCCGCATTTAACCCATCCCTGAGGAGCGGTGGGCAGCCGCGTGCGCAGCGCCCGGGGGCCAACTCCAGATTCTGAGCCAGGGCCTTGGCCAAGGGCACTGAATGGAGCAGGTTAACTAGAACATGTTTTTGGTGGTGGGGGAAACCGGAGTAGTGCCTGGAGGAAACCCACGCAGACACGGGGTGAACATGTAAACTCCACACAGAAAGGACCTGTCCGGGTTGGGATTCGAACCCAGGACATTCTAGCTGTGAGGCAACAATGCTAACCACTGCGCCACCGTGCTGCCCACCAAAGGGAAGGTAGTGATAATGTGAATGAGCCAGCAGGGGGTGGTAATGCCAACAGATGTTCATTTCAATGTTCGCCAGTGGGATTCTTGAACCTGAAGTGGAGAAAGTTAGGCTAGGTGTTTATTCAAACATTGTAAAACTAGCATTGAAAGTGTTTTTATACCATTTTATTTTTTTACTTTGTACTTTCAAAAATACTTTTGAGTACATTTTAGAGCCTGTACTTTTTACTCGTGTAGACATTTGGATCAGTACTTTGTAGTCGTACATAATCCCATTAGATTAAACGTTAAAAGGGGATTCCACTCCAATACTTTTAAATGAGTTTCGACAAACTTTTCCTAAAGGAATGCTAAAGGCCTTATTCCAGGCTGATGTGACTAATCTAGATGCCATAAACGTATTAAGGGACTATAGTTACAATTGATGGAATTCAGTTTTTGTATTTGTCTTACTTCCCAACCCTGATTATTCCAAAACATTGTGAATCTGAAAGTTGCCCAATAATAATGGCACATACGACGCCTGGCAAACCAAAACAAACATTCAAACGTAGAAAAGGCAATTGCAGAGCCTAGCTTACCAGGCAAGCATAGACACTGGTTGGAAGATTGGAGTTTTATGGTAAGCCATACAGATCAAGCTCAATACAGAATAGGAAACATGATTTAATACAAACACACATCAATCCAGATACATAGAATTTTGATCTTGTTTTAAAATGAGACAGAGACAATATTCGAGAAAACCCTTGACAATACCCAGGAAATGTGACTTCATTATACACGTTGGAGCGAAAGAAAATTATTATATTTCTATAATTTATATTTAATATCACAGTTTTGAATGAGATGTTATGAATGTGATCATTCCTGCCTAGTCTCCAACTAGCTTCTAGCGACTAGGCTAGCTGCTGCTCCCTAGACTCCAACAAGCATCTACTGACCAGGCTAGCTGCTGGTCCCTAAGCCCACATTTGTTATTGAGAAGGACCTTGTCACCACGAAAACATCACAAATGAGAGGACAGAGAGCTGATCGAGGCACTGAGACACTAGACTGCTCCAAGACCATGGATTGAGAATTGGTCCATATCTTGAATCTTATCCAAGGACCTTTTGGACCAGTCTTAACAGGCACATGGCCATAGTCATCACAAGAAAATACTATACTATAGTCAGAAATATTTAAAAAAAAAATCAGTAATTTGTTACATTTCCAAATATCAGAAATAGTCACAAATAAATAATCATAAACTAAGACCAGTCAACCCTCTGCAGGTGGGTCGGTTGAGGTCTAACATTTTAATTTAAAATGGCCCTGAAGTTTATTGAATTAGAAATGGCCTAGCCATTGGTGGCTGTGTGGGTTCAGTTCCCATTTGAAAATGCACAATGAAAAATATATGCTGCAAAAGTTTAAAAAGGCAAAATGCCAAGCTGGCCCCGTGGTTTTGCGATTGAAGACGCTACTCCAAGCCAGTCTTGTCGCTGTGGCGTAAGACCACAGCACATGCAGCGCCGCGAGATCGCTTCCCGTCATGCTCATATACTGCACGTCCGCTAGTCCCCGTGCGTGCCCCTTCACACTAACGCTGTCAATAAAATGGAAAAAAGAATGACTTGGTAAAATGGCATTATGCAAGATTATCATTAAAAAATATATATAAAAATGGGTGGCCGAGCGCGTCCCCCAGACCATAGGTCGAGCAGTGCCACAGGCTTCCCATCCCATATCCGGCTTTTCTGCAATGTCTCTTTCCTCCCCCCCCCCGCTTCCTTGTTGCCTAGTTGTTCTGAACTGGCATGCAAAGTGGCCGTGGGATGTAGGTGGGCTATATGAGTGGGCTACATGGAAATCAAGGTTCTTTGTAAAACATCTAGAAAAAAAAAAAAAAATCATCCTGAAATGGGATTAAACCCATCGTGCAACTAAAATTACATTTAATGGCTGCAACCATAAACAATTGTTTGTGCATTCACTCTGACACACAGTGCTTTGTTAGCATAGCACTGTGTGTCAGAGTGAATGCACTTTCAGATTTTGGTGGCGCTTTCCTTTAACAGAAGGTCAAGAAACATCGAGGTAGCCTCAATGGCAGAACTTGGCGTCACCTCCACCAGATTCAGATTCTTGGCCGGAGATCATTGTGATGCGCAGCATCTGAAGGCCCTGGCCACAAACAACCACCCAGCCGCACCTCTGTAGAGACCCGGACACCACCTCGTCGCTCCGCGGTTCACCGCTCGCCACAATCGGCTCTCTTCCTTCTCGGCCGGTTGGCTCCTCCCACACGGCCAAGCCTGCAGCATCGGCTACGTGCGAGTACATGACGGCGATGTGCCTGAGCCTGGCGCTGCACACCGACCAGAGGCGGACTCTCTGGTCAGGGGAGGTGGACACAAGCAGGCCTGCGCTCAGGAGGCCCAGCGCTGTTAGAGGAGAGGCGTGCGCCAGTGGTTCCTATGGTATATAAAAAAAGGTGAAAATCCTTTCTACAAAAGACAACCCCATGTCCACCATTGATAATACAGTGTGGTTCATTGCAAATAGCATTGCGTTGCAACTGGTACAGGGAACACTTTAGCAGAGATGGCCAGTAACGCACAATTTTTAACTTTGAGTACATTTTTTTTCACAAGTTACTTTCTACTTTTACTCGAGTAAATTTGACGTGAAAACATTTTTTAAAGAGAGAATTTGATAGTCGTTACATTTACTTGGCCTTTAGCGACACCCGTTGGGAACTGTTGGCGTCTGTCTCTCTCTCTCGCTCTCCTTCCAGGAGGATATGAAAAGCAGGGTGGATTTCCAGGGATTGTAAATCAACAAGGGGCTTCGATTACATTTTGAAAAGAGAATTTGTCTTGATTTTATTTAGTTTTTTTACTTAAAGTTAATCAGTACTTTGGCTACTTAAGTAACCTTTTGTGGAGCACTTTACTACATTTACTTGGAGTAACTATTTGGATGACTACTTTTACTTGAGTAATTTTTGCTGAGGTAACAATACTTTTACTCTTTATGGCAACTCTGCCCATATCTGCACTTTAGTAGCAGGACCACAACAAACTGTCTGCCCCTCGGATGCTATGCGCTTCTGCTTGATCAATCACCAAATTGTAGTGTTTCAGGTACTGTATGCCAGGTACCCCAACTAGAAGGGTTACCAAAAAAAGGTTAAGGATACGTAGGAACAGACAGTAACTACTTTGTGGTCATGGAAAGGCTAAAATAAGCGTATTACCATCCTGTATGACCCAGATTGGATATAATCAGAGATGAGAAAGTACTCAGATTTCTTACTTTAGTACATTTGTACAAAAACCACCGATCCAAACATCTACTCAATTCAAAGCAGTGCAGTGGTGTTAACATTAGGCGGCATTACCATGTTAATAGTTCTTGTAGATTGGTATAGTTGTGCAAACAACAATGGAGTATATTTATAAGTAGCTCAGAAAAATATACTTCTAAAAGTAGTAGTTACTTGAAAATGCACTTAAGTAACAAGGACAGTAACAAAATATGTGTACCATCTCTGGATATAAACCATTCCAATAGATAAAATTGAAAAAACATGAAAGTACCTTTTTCAAGGGGT
>OMKY01234073.1:0-14889 GCA_900302395.1 Bregmaceros cantori | reverse complement strand
TAGGGCACTATATGGGGCGCACGCCATTTTGTAGGGGTGTCCGAATTCTCCATGTGCCCCATATAGGGCACTGAATGTATCCCACAATGCACCGCGAAATGTAGTGAGCATCAGATGTACACTAGACGGAGAATTATAACCCATAATGCATTGCCGGACGCCTTACAATAATTAAAACGTAGAAGAAGACGACACGCGCGCTCCAAAACAAAAACAATGGCGGACAGCGTCAGGACGCAGCAGCAACCGACGGCGGCAAATAATTATAAATGTGAGTACAATTGATTTTCTGTGATAAAGTATACATTTATTATTTTAAAAAAAGCATGCGAATGCTACGGCCAATGCCGACAGGCAATGACGTCACTATGCTACAGCGGTGACGTAAGTTAACAGTGCCGATTCTAGTGTCCGAAATCTCGTCGCTGAGATTGAGTGGACTATATAGTCAGTGCCCTATCCAGGGGCTAGGGGCTAGGGGTTAGGGAGCGATTTCGGACACAGCCAGAGAGAGAGAGATAACTGTTGTTGCTATTGGTGAGCTACTATGCTATTTACTCTTAACCTGGCAAGCCAGAACAAATGAATTGTCCATGCAACTACAGCGATCATTTGGTCTGGATTAAGCAGGCTAAAAAAAAATGTAAAAAAAGGTGTCGATCAAATGAAGTTATCAAATCACAGTGCATTAGGCATGACAAGTGGCATGGAAGACCATGTCTTGATTCGAATAACGCCGGGTTTCCATCAAGAAATGCGCCACGCATACGCCCAACGCCCCCACGCCACGCCAAAAAACAAAGGTGTTGCAGCCATCGGTGCATACCCCACCAGGCAGCGCTGTCAACGCCACAACGCCAACGCGCCAGCGCCGCGCGCTGGAAATATATATTTTTGATTTTCAACGCCGCGCTGCACAGCGCGAGGGGGCGGGGTGCCTTTTATTCCATGATTGACAGGCGTGCTGAGCAATTGAATTGGTGGACCCACCATGCGCTTCTAGAGCCGAGGTATTCCCTTCACTTCATGGAGAAAAATAATATGCAAAAATAATGATAAATAGATTTTCACAGCACCAGCCACAGGCGCGTGTGTGTGTGTGTGCGCCCGCCCGCGCACAATATTGTCGCGGCTGCTGAAAGGATAGCCTCTCTACACTTGTTGTGGCTGCAGCTAGCAATTGAATTTGTGTGTGTGTGCGTGCGTGTGTGTGCGCGCGCGTGTGCATGTGCTCCTGTTTCAACCGTGCTGATCGCACGTGAAACAAACATTATCCCGCTGTCCGCGGTAGTAACCTATCTTAATGGATATTAAATGCGGAGGAAGAATGTTACTGTCCACGTATATGTATATGCGTCTAAATTAAGTACTTTACCTCTATATCTTAACAAATAAAGGATAGCACGTCACCGTTTCAAAAACGGGACGGCACCACATACAAACATAAGCACACGCGCACGCACACACACAAACACGCAGGTTTATTATTATTATTTTTTATTTATTTATTATTACACCGCCGACTTTCACTGCATGTTCTCTCTCTTCCTCGGTTTCCCCCTGTCATATTACGCACACAGACATACACACACACACAGACACATACACACACACACACACACACACACACATGCACACACACAAAACCGGCTAGAGAAAAGGGAAAGTGAAGTATCTGCTGGTGCTCTGGGCAAAGCCAACTATCGCGCCAAATGTGTCCCGCAGCCTTCAGCGCACTGCGCTCAGCGCTCTGCATGCAAGCTCGTGGAAGCTAAGCGAATATGCAGCACGCCAGGTACAATGGCGTGGCGTGGGGGCGTATGCGTGGCGCATTATTTTGATGGAAACCCGGCGTGCGACTATAGTGCACTGCCACGTTATTGATGGATTCGGTTAAAAATGTGCCTTGTCTTTCATGGTATACTACCACCTAAATTGCGACCTATTTGGATTAGTGATTAATGCATAGGTCCATCTTGAATGACAATTCATGTTTTTTGGGACATTTAACCATACACCTAGGATGTTATTAGTTACTCATTCTCAAACTGGTTCTGTGTATATATATATGTTTTGCGTTTGGTACACACGTTGTTTTAATTCCAAAACATCCCGAACGCGGTCGTAGACGTTCGGAAATGGCTCCGTCGGTCAAAAATGGCATCGGCCGTTTGGGAGACTAAATGCGCCTCGGGCGCAGCTGCGGGAGAACACGGCCACGCGTGACGTCACTACGGAGAATGGGGATTGTTCACCCTTTAATAATAATGAAGTTTGACTATTATGTTACTTACAGAAATGCACCAAAATGTAATCACTTTTTCCTTTCGTCATTTCCAACAACTCTGCAAAAATTCACCCAGATCCATGCTCAACTTTTTCAGTTATCAAGGGGACAAACGAGCGCAACCAAAAACAATCCAGTTATCTGAAGTGTGTTTTCTAAGGGAATAAAACTAGCACAGATCCATTTTTACGAGCCCAGGCCATTTAACCATCCACCTAGGATGTTATTTTTTCTCATTCTCAAACTGGTTCTGTGTTAACCATATAAGGTTTGCGTTTGGTAAAAAGTTGCTGTCGTCCCATGCCCTAAAAGGACATCGGCACATTGATAGGCCAGATATGATAAATGGGCCTAGATGTTTTTTTTCTGTATTTTCATATGTGATTCAATATTTTGGTAAGCATTCATAGCGATGATATATACATACTTGTGAATGAGACTGACGAATGAACATAATTTCTCTTTTGGGATTAATAAAATATACTGATCTAGATGAGAGTTGCCAAAACATGTCATGATAGAGAATATGTCTCTGTGTTTTATAGACTCCCACAGCTCATTGAGATTGTTGGGGGAATCAACGTCACCTCTTCCACCTGTGTCCATGAGTTCTCCCGCTTCTTCTGGAAACTTTGTCGCACATTTGGCAAGATCTTCACAAACACTAAGGTAGGGAAAAAAACATTGCTGGGGCATGGGTGCATGGGAAGTAATTCTCACTGAATTTTGATATATCAAACAAAAAGTATGCTCTCTGATTTAGAAGGCTCTAAAGTTTGAAATTTTTGAGAATTTGAATGGGTGCGGATTTTGCGCAGCAACTATGGGTTCGTAAGAGCACTGCTCGTTTTTGTCCTTTAATCGACCACTCCACATGTGTACTCAGGTTAAGCCACAGTTCCAGGAGATCCTCCGGCTGTCTGAAGAAAATGTTGGTGAGTAAATGAAGGTTGAAGTTGGCGACACGAAGGGCAGAAAAACCTACAGGTTTCTGTGCAAAGCACTCTTACATTTGCAAAGACGATAGCCCCTTTTCCACTGGCTTACTTACACGGCACAGTTCACATGCACATCCCCCCCCGAAAATCGCTTCTCCACAAGGTCAAATCGGCCAGCCCAGGCCAGGTTTCAGGACTCGCTGAGATGTAGGTCCAGAATCGGGCCGTCTTTGGCCACGTTTATGGGTTTATTGGTCACACTCCAAGGGGGTGACGGAACGTGGCCAGCCAATCACAGGAGTGGGTGGCGTGTGCCCCCCATCCCCCCAGTCTGGCAGGTATCAATGGAACAAAGGTAGAAGGTATCACCTGCCACCAGTGGGGTGCCACCACCTTTGTCGTCTCCCGCCCCCCTGCTGTGCAGCGGCCACAGCAAAGTCTTCAGAGAGGGGTGTCTTACACGTGGGGGTGAGCACTGGTGTATCAAAATTGAGTTTTTAAAAAATTTGGCACCACCCCCTCTTGGCCACATTAAGAACAGTAGAAACGCATTCCCCGTTAACTGAACTAAACTTAACTGGGATGCGCCGAACTGTGCCTTGAGGTTTTTTTGTAGTGGAGAAGCGGCATCAGGATGTTATGGCTCAACGTCCAATCATTCTCTTTCAGAGACTTAATGCAGTATCAAAAATCAATACAAATGTAGACGCACATGCCACCAGACACACTCTGGCGTGGGCAGAGGTCCAGACCGCTCGCACGCATTCAAAACTCACAATGGCCCTCGTCCACATTGTCGTGGTGTGTGGAATCTACACTGGTCGGGCCACAAGTTGTCAACAGGGTATTTTCAGATCGTTATGGGTGTTCCCCCGTCCGTGCCGCGCGGCTCTGCGAGGTTGTGGTGGCGAGCGGAGAGCGCAGGCCCCTTTCCAGCGCTTCCATTTTGTGGCCGCGGCACCACTACGGAGTCGCCTCGCCTTCCAAACACATTCACAAGAGAATGGTTTCGCTCTTCATTGCCCTGCCACCACTGACCACCGCCATTGTTTCGTAGAGAATCTCTGGGTGATTTAAGAGTGGTACACTGTCATTGATATTGTTTATGGAGAGGAAGTGATCGCGAGAAATGTCCCAGACGTTTGGCTGCCACCGACCTAGTCATTGGTCGGCTCCAGCGGAGGCAGGCCGTTCGGAGTCATGTCTATGAGTGTAACTGGGCCGGTCCCATTGCCGCTTTGTGGGGATTCCTTTTAAGACCGCAGCAACTTCCATCGTTGAGAAAAACGTGATCGACGAGGGGATTTGTTGAATGTTATGCTTTTACACATCTCCTCGTACCTGGTGTGGCTACGTGGGCACCAGCGCACGTGAGACATCATCTGCTTCCTAACATTTAGTACCTCAAAATTATTTATCGCTACACACTAAGGCGGAACTTCATAATCCAGATGTTTTGTATCTTTTACAAAAATGCATACATTGAACCGCGTTTCCCAAATTGTTTTCTAAAAAGATGAGAGCAGAAAATGAAAGCCATAAAACATTTAATTTATTAAATGTATTTCACTGAATTTTGCGAAGTCAAACATAGTCAGGCTTGCACACAGTCATTACTCAACTCTGTCAGAAAATGTCTGAAAATGCTAAGAAATTGAATATGATTCAAGTTTCTAATTGACAAGGTTTGGACATTTGAATTTGCGATGGGTAAACTTTTACTTGAATATTAGGGGCAGAGTCGTTGTAGTGCGCGGCCCTGGTCCATGGGTCGAGCAGTGCTGCGGGTTCTAATCGCCTCTCTGGCTTTTCTGCAACGTCTCCCCCCGCCTCCTTATCTCAGTTTCCGATTTAATCCGGTCACTATCTCTCTTGATGAAGAATTAAAAAACAGCGCTTCCACCCAAAAAAATTAACTTAAAAAAAGGTGAATATTTAGAAGGGACACACCACGACTGACTGTAAATAGCTCAGGCAACGGAACTCAACGGGTGACCATACTGAAAATCCTTTTTTCTTTTTTTGCAAAATGTACAGATCCCCTTAACAAAGACGATGTTAGTCTTGATTTTCTGTAGATATATCTTTCCGTCAAAACATGTCTGTCATGGAATTAATATTTTCTCTGGGATAAGAAATGATCCCTTTTCACGATTCAAATTAATTCATGTAACGGTTTGAACTTGAAAACAACACTGGAAGGGATCCTTAAATCACAAAATAGCTATTCCAAAACTATTGTACAAAGTGCAGGATTCTTAATGTGCATCTTTGCCGTTCAGTACACGCCTCTTTAGACTTTGTGTTCCATTATGAATTGTTTAACTGTCTTGCATTTCGCTTGATGCGGTCTGGACATTTTAAAGTCTTTAATTTGCGTGCTGTAAGAACTGTGTAAAAAAAGCTGTTTCTGTGTTTTCCCTTGTGTTGTCCGGGGTTCATGCCGGGTGCTCTGGTTTCCCACACACCATAAAAACGTGTAAGGTTGCTCTCTCTACCCGCCCGTCCGGATCCTAGACCGGGGCAACATCTCTGTGAGTCATTTGTCAAAGTTGACAGTGACAGCACTGCTACTGGACATGTTGAAAGTAAAATATCACTGAACATTCCTACCGAAATATGGCGATACTTGCCTATCATTCCTCCTTGCATGCGCTCACTCTGGTGCGTAGCAGTACTTTCGGGAGGCAAAAAATTTGGAGGTGATTAGTTGCTTCTACCTTCCACTCGAAGCATGTTGAGTGGAATTTATGCATTTTTTTCTTATTTCGCAATGATTCAAAATTAATTTTAATTTATTTTTTATTTAATTTTAGTTGGGCATGAAACAACTCTCTCAAGATCAACGAATAAGGGCAACACAAAAAGAAAGAAAAGCAGCACATAAGTCGTAAAGTGGCATTGCCATAGAATCAGCACATGTAACATGTCAACATATCAAGCAGGGCTACCTCCTGCGTTCAGTGGCATCACTGTGCGTGGGGAAGAAACTGTTTCTGAGTCTAGAGGTGCTTACCTTGCTTGTGCCGAGGGAGAGGCTATGCTGTGGCAGTCCACCTATGTACTATCTTTGCTTGTCGTTTCCCTCAGTATGTATTTTCATCTCCACAGACGCTACAACGGGCAACGGCATTCTGACCAAAGCAACGGTGCCCATCTACGCTACAGGGGTGTTGACTTGTTACAACCAGGTGTGCTGTCTCTAGACTCGGGCAATATAACAACGGCATGATATCGGCAATACCACGTCCAATAGACGAGTTTACGTGTGAAACACTAGTGGGAGTCATTTTGTCCCGCGTTTCTGCAGGTCACCGGTGCCTTATTGTTGCCTATGCCAACTCTGGTACGGGACCGAAGTCCAAACACAAAACACACAAAACGCACGCCAGTTCATAATCCGACCACTAGATGTCGCTCTGTGACCAGTTACATATCACACCACTCGCTCCGTTTATAATTTTGTACAAATAATGATGAAATACAGTCAAAATCCGACTTAGTTACTCATCAAGTGGTCACATGTTATTCTGGACCAATGGGCTGACTGCTTCTACTAGTTATTCCAAAAGGAATGAGAAAATGGAACGAGTTGCACAACTTGCACTGATTATTAAATCATGCGTTTGTGGGTCACAGATTCGCACGAGAGCATTTGGGTGTGGAATAGCACACCGCAAGTTACCACCATCCAAACATAGCGAATTAAATCACACCGGACTTGCCGTTCAGATACCGGAAGTACCCTCCGAACTTGTCTATATCGTGAAAATCTCTTTGAAAGACTGTTATAATGCACAATTGGCATTGCACTGGATTGCCAATTTTGATGTTTCCACATTTACACTCAAATGTTATATATATATGGATGGATGGATGGATGGATAAGATAGATTTATTTTATTTTTTTCCAGGGAACTGAAAAGAAACCAGGAACGTTATTATGTTCTGGAACAGGAACTTATTTAAAAATAATGGTAAACTGTTAATACTGTTTTTATTTCGTTCCTCAAAGGAGTGGCCTTTGGGATAACGTCAAAAATAAAACGAGAGTATTTATAAAATCTATGATGCAGCAGTGTAGTATGAATAGTCGTTAGACTGTGTAGCGTGCCATTGTAGGTTCGCCGACATGTTATATAGCATTAAACAGGTGACGCAAACAAAACCATTCCGGTATTTTTTTTTTTGTTCTAACCGGTTCAGGAACATCAATTTATTGGTGGAACTCATAACCTGATCCGTGCACCCCTAGTTATCACCACCCAGACAGGTGCCATTACCTGCCGCTGTCTCACTAATTATAAATGAAATAATAAATATTATTATAACCTTTTGATTTGGTAACTCTAACTGGAGCCTCTCCAACATTCTGACTGTGTGTGTGTGTTCATGCAGGAGGAGGACAGAAAATTATTGGTCGGTTTCCTGGAAGACGTCATGACGACGTTGTCGCTTTGTCAAGCTCCTCTTGACAGCCTCAAGGCATCGTTCGTAGAGCTCGGGTGAGCTGCACAACGAACATGCACTTCACGCACTCTCGCTAGAGCTCTTTAGAGACAGAGTAGAGCACCCAATCTAACCCAACGGGGTCCGCAGGAGAATTACAGTTTTCAACCGAGGGTCCGGCAGGGTCTAAATGTGTCGTTCTATGCATTTTTCCACCACAGTGAGTATTTCATGAATTGAAACGCCGACCCCCGGTGGTGTCTATTCAGCAGTTTAAAGCAATGCTAGGTGTTTTGTTTTCCACACTATTCCAAATGTATTTCTATGTTTTCTATGTTGTATGGCTGCAGCTCATATAAGGGATCCACATAGAGGAAATGGCCAGTCTTGACAATGGACTTTACCCAAAGAGTTAATTTACTAAACTATGCTGGACAGAGACAAATATCAAAATCGCTTCTAAGCTAAGCTAAGGGGATAGCTACGGGTTAGAGAAAGCGAGTCACATGACGACTACGTAATTCGTCATGAGGTAATGCTCATTTGTGGCCAATGGGAAGGGACAAGCGATGACCCCACAAGCTGGGGCCAATCATGATGGAGGCGTGACATTAGCAGTTACAGTTCAGTTACTACTGAAGAATTATGAAAGTTAGAATTATGAAATGTTGTCGAACCCTTACCAGCTAGACCGGGGTCCGCAGGTTTCGTTTGGCCCAGGGAAAATGGGACCTTGAGGCTCAAAGGGTTGAGCAACTTGTCCATTCTTGGATGCTAACCTCCCATCGCTTTCTCTGTCTTCCTCTCCTCCTTCCACCCGACACTGTGCCTTGAAGGATTGTTTTTGAAAGTCCTTGGGATCTACTAACTAGTATGGACATGTTGAGCAATTGTGTGCCAACGTGTGTGTGTCTACTGGAAAAGATTCACTTACACTTGCGCAACTAAGCATTTCAGTGCATTGTGTTCAACCACAATATGGCCAACTAATGTAATCGGTGAACGTGTGTGTGTGCGCGCACGCGCGTGTGTGTTACAGAGCTAACCCGGTTTACCACGAGCTGTTGCTGACAGTTCTGTGGTACGGAGTGGTCCATACCTCTGCTTTGGTGCGATGCACTGCAGCGCGCATGTTTGAGGTAACACATGCACACGTGTATGTAATAATTTGAAAACATCTGCCCATAATTTGGCATGAAGCATTAGCATACTATTGTGTCACTTTAGCTCTTTTATGTATTGTTCCTTGGTTTGGAGATGATGTTAGGAATGGCTCAGAACTGTGTTGTTAGTTTAGAAGTAGCCTGGCAAGCCAGAACCAACGCATCGTCCACACACCTCACATCGCTAGACACTTGCATTGGGTCTGGTAAAACCAGGGTCAGAAAACGTAAAAAAAAAATGTGTCAATCAAATCGTGTTATCCAATCGCAGCGCAGTAGGTGGGACAAGCGGCATGGAGGTGTGACAACCAAACTCCGCCCACGTCTCACGTAACCTGTACAAACCCTGCCCACATCCTGCGCTGCCCGCACAAACTCCCCCCACGGCCGCGCTGATTGGTCGATTGATTCCGTACCGACGGCGAACCTCATTTCCCCCAGACCCAATGCAGGCGTCTAGCGAGGTGCGATGTGTGGACGATGTGTTGGTTCTGGCTCGCCAGGCTAGTTTAGAACAGGGGTGGGCAAACTTCGGGCGGGCTACAATTGGTTCTAAAATTTGGATACACAATGTAATTTATGAAACCTGGAGATTAAAATGCTTTGGGAAAAAAAGACAGGATGGAAAAATGAAGAGAAAGAACCAAGGCATAATTGAAAACATCAACTTGCAAACTCATATTGGAGCAACCAAATACTTTGCGCAACTTCTGCGAGCTCAATGCAAAATCCTAACCAGTCGTATGTGGCCGATGGGCCATAGTTTTCCCATGCCTTGGACGCTTCTAAGTTCATTTTATTTACATTTATGGACTTGACCGTGCCCCTGTGTGTCCAATCTGGACTGTATGACAGAAGTTATGCTACCGACTTGTGCATGTGATCATTTTTTGACTTGCCCTCAAATGTTTTTCTTCAGCTGTTTGAAGGAAAACACCACTGGAAGTTCATATTGAAATATTTTTCCCTGCTGTTGGCAGCAGGGCTCCGAACCGGTTCAAGGAACGAAAACCTGAAACGAACGGAAATTTATGGAATTTTGCATGGAGCGGAAACGGAAACGAAAAAAGATGTGTTCAAATGTTCCGAAACAGAAACGGAACATTATGAAATCCACAAAACCGGTAAAAACGTTTTTTTTTCTGTTCCCTATATATTTGAACAATCCTATGTCTGGGAGACTATTTCCGGTTGTGCATGCATCCAACTTTCACTGTCAGTCATTAAGTCCCATGCATCTGGGGCTCCATCTTGTGGACAGACGAGGAAGTGAATGTAAAGGCGTTTTAAACCCCCTTTTAATGTTAATACAGTTACACAGAAGTTTGAAATTCCACCAAATATATTTTGTATAAACTATATCTAAACTTAACATTGCACAATATGAGGAACTTTAAGAACAAACAAAATGTTTGTGTTCCGAACCGGTTCAGGACCGATATTTTGGTGGCGGAACGGTTCCGAGAACGAAAACGTTAAACAGAGACCTGCCTGAACCGTTCGGAACGGAACGTTTCAAAAATAATTCCGTTTTCAAGCCCTGTTTAGCAGAGTTAATACAGAGCACTTCGCCTGGCAAGCCAGAACAAACTAATCACCGGTTCATCACGCGTGACTAGAACAATCATCTATCTGGATTAAGCAGGGAAAAAAAGTGTCAAATCAAATTAATTTATCAAATCACAGCGCCCAAATTTCGGCGACTATCTAATTTGTCTGCATGGTTGGTCCAGACACACCGGACCGTCTAGCAAGTAATCACTTCCAAACAGAGCTTTAAAATGAAATTATTTTTTAAAAAGTTCCATTCTGAACGGTTCAGGCAGGCCTATGTTTAACGTTTTCGTTCTCATAACCGTTCCGCCACCAAAATATCGGTCCTGAACCGGTTCGGAACGCGAAAATTTTGATCGTCCTCAACGTTTTTTTTAATATTATGCAGTGTTAAGGGATATAGTAGATAGATATAGTTTCTCCAAAATATATTTGGTAGACTTTCAAACTTCTGTGCTGTATTAACTGTATTATCGTGAAAACCAGGTTTAAAACGCCATTACATTTGCTTCCTTGTCTGTATAGGAATAGTCTCCCAGACATAGGATGTGTTCAAATATATAGAGCACGAAAAAAAAAGGTTTTTAACCAGTTTTGTGGATTTCATAATGTTCCGTTTCCATTCTGGAACAGTTAAAGAAATCTCTTTTTGTTTCCTTTTCCGCTCCTCATAAAACTCCGTAAACTTCAGTTTCGGAGCCCTGTTTCCATATCTCCACCCTCGTCTGCGTCCGTGGGGATAAGCTCTGCTAATAAAGCAGTGCTGCACACCAGATCGAGTGCACGCACGACTCTGCTAACGTCAGGGAAGAAGATTTTCAGCATACATTTTCACTGGTGTTTTCTTTTTTTTTTCTACCCTGGTTGATGTGAATGTGCATATGCTATCACACTATTTTGTCTTTATTACTTTAATACCATTCCCAATCTTTTGCCACAGTTAGGTTGATTTGTGAATATGGTTCCTCTTCACATATAGTCGTGCTCCCTTAAACGCCACTGAAATTTCACAACAAAATAATTCTTCCCTGTTCTTAGTCGATACAGATCTATCGTGTGTCTGTACAGCGGTATGGAGTGCATTGATGGAGGCTAAATGTGCATCTACTTGGCTAACATTAGGGAAGAACTTGTTTTTCGGTGGTGATTTCCTTTTTAATCCTTGGCGTCCAAAGACCCAATGAGTCCTTGTGCTTTTTTTTCCACTTAATTGGCATTTTTGCTATGATCATCCTGGATATGGGACGGTACGTCACATCGCCACTACGTCCGAGGCTAAGCAGTCGCTACGTCCGCAGGGGGCAGTCGCTACGTCCACAGGGGGCAGTCGCTACGTCCACAGGGGGCAGTCGCTACGTCCTCAGGGAGCAGTCACAACGTCCGTGTAGAAAGACGGAGAGAAAGAGAGATTTGGTTAAAGACACTGATTAATAATAAAAGTAAGCTATTATTTTATTTACCTTTTTTTAAAGACACTCACTCTACGGCGTTATTTTTCCTAAATCCCGACCGAAAATACTTAGACACAATTTTTCCCGACCCCCACCGTGAGTGCTCCCTGCGGACGTAGCAACTGCTTAGCTGCGGACGCAGTGGCGATCTGATGTACCGCCCCGCTCTCGATCAGGCTCATAGGTGCATAGGATGCGTTATCTAATGAAATTTAAAAAATGTTTTAAGGATTCCCAACATTGTATAGATCACTTTGCACAAGGACTCAACAGTGCCTAAAGGGTTTAAGTCTAAGAAATTATACAAGACAATTGGACCACCAGGGTGCATCTAATCTAATTCACATGATCCAGAGTACCTTTTTAGACATACTGTTGACAATGAGCGTATGCCATTGTACCATGTTTATAAACAGCTGCTACCTCATCCACCCCTATCCCCCCCCCATCACCCCACCCTCCACCCAGTCAACACTCGGTGGCTGCAAAAGCTGTGCCCATGGCCGCCAAAAACGGCTCGCATGCACCCCCGTCTGCATGCGAGGCAGACGGGGGTGAAGCATAGCGGGTTCACCTCCTTGCAAGGAGGGGCATGGGCCTCCTCCCTAGCTGCCAACATTTTCTTTTGTTCAGATAAATTTCACAACCCTGTTAAACGGGAGCGGCAGGGATAGCCCCTCGCTCTCTCTCTCTCTCTCTCTCTCTCTCTCCCCCTCTCCTCTTCATCTTGTTTCACTGCGGGTTGAACACTAGGGTTCCTTTTTGCCATGCACACCTACTCTGAGGGCTGGAAGTGGTAGGTAGGCTCAGGTCCAGGGCTTGAAAACATTTTTTTTTTCAACGGTCCAGGCAGGCCTATGTTTAATGTTTTCGTTCTTGGAACCGTTCCACCACCAAAATATCGGTCCTGAACCAATTCGGAAAGCCAAACTTTTGTCCGTTCTTAAAGTTCCTTATATTGTGAAATGTTACTTTTAGATATAGTTTATACAAAATATATTTTGTGGACTTTCAAACTTCAGTGCAACTGTATTAACGCCATTACATTCACTTCCTTGTCTGTCCACAAGATGAATTACCGATGCATGGGGTTTGATGACAGTGAAAATTGGATGGATGCACAACCACCACAAATATAGACATAGGATATGTTAGAATATATAGAGAACAAAAAAGAAAACACATTTTTAACCGGATTTGTGGATTTCATAATGTTCGTTTCTCTTCCGGAACAGTTGAAGAAATATTTTTTTAGTTTCCGTTTCTGCTCATTGTAAATTTCTGCAAAATTCTGTTTGTTTTTGTTTCCGTTCCTTTAACCAGTTCGGAGCCCTGCTCAGCTCACATTAATCTATTGGTGTGACGTGAAGCTACAACATTCTCTGAATCTATGGAGGATGGCCAGCATCATCAGCAGTGAATTGTGAGAAATTCTCATATTCACCGCCACCTCACTAATGACAACTAGGGCTGTGCAAAAAATCTATTTGAAATTGAAATATTTTGTTCAGAGGATTTTTGAAAAAGTGAAATTGTCAAATCGGATTTCCTTTTTAACATTGATAATAATGATTTTACCGGTCTGTTTTCAAGTTATATGGGTAAATAGAATGTATATAAATTGATAATTGTATTAATCATAAGCCAAAAATGGACAAAGTGTGAAACATGAAACTTCTAGTTTCAATATATTTTGTCCTTTTTTTGCCAAGAAATCTGAAACAAATTGAAAATCGAGATTTCAAAGGCACAAATCGGAATTTTATTTTTTAGCAAAATCGTACAGCCGTAGTGAAAATTATATTGCAACTCGGGTCTGTATTGCAAGCATGGCAGCCATAAAGGACCACAATGCATGCTGTTTAGCTACAGAGCATTCTCAACTTAAGGAAATAGGCATTTTGATTTCTCTTATTAATTTGTAAACTCTGAGGATTATACAGCATTACACAGAATTAAAGGTTTGTGGCAGATCTTAGTCATAATGATAAAACATTTAGCAGAGCTGACATAAAGGCGTCAGTAAGCTCTGTTCAGGTAAGCTGAGTCTGTCCACAAGTCCCCTTTAAGTGGTGCCCGTAGACGAACATCTCAATAAGCAACAGATCCAATACACTGTCGATCAAGCTTCAAGATCCTGCGAGGTTGATTCAAAAGGCAGCTGGTCCATGAAATTGAACCCCTTTTTCTTCCCTAACCTAGTGGATTTTGGATTGTATTTTATGGGCAGTGTCGAACCTACCTATATTCTCCTAACCTTAAGTCACTGGGCTGTTTCATGGACTTTACCGCCGTTGAACGACAAGGAATAATTTGACGGATCTTTTAGGGTTATCAGGTTGTCCTTTTACTGGCCCACTGCTTATTGGGATGTTGGCTCGATGTTCGGATCTTGCTGTAAGGAGGGATGGTGGAAAAAAAAAGGTCTGACTCACTTGTGGTTCTGCCAAACATTTAGGCCAAGGCTATTCAACTACTTTGCTCAGAGGGCCGCATTGTCAGAAGCCCAAGGGGCCAGGGGCCGGAGCAGATGACTGCATCACCCCCCCACCCGCACGCTTCTGTTTGTACACCTTGGCGCGACGCGAAACCACCACATTTTCAAGCAACATCTGAAACAACAACACACAAATAGTGGTAAACAGCAACCGCTCAAAGAACAGAAACTCAGTTAGCCTCAACCCTCAAAAACACATTTCTAGTGCTTCTGGTGAGGTAAATAACAGCATCTCGGATAGATAAAACAAAACATTTATTTTTTTGCTTGATTGCTCTGCCAGTAAAAGTTGATTGACGGGCCGGATTTCGCCGACGGGCCACCAGTTGCATAGCCCTGATGTAGGCTACCACTGCGGCCGGTGTGTGTGGCAAAAAGCCTGTGCTTTGTGTCTGTGTGTCATCAAAATACATTTGACCATGTGAGTTTGTGTGTGTGTGTGTACGTGTGCGCGCGCGTGCATGTGTGAGTGTGCGCGTGTATGTGCGTATGTGTGTCTGTGTCATGGTTTATTATAGATCGCTGGTATTTGAAGCTCGCGAAACATTGA
>OMKY01233993.1:0-10756 GCA_900302395.1 Bregmaceros cantori | reverse complement strand
AAACATGCTTTTTGAGTTGACTATTCCACCTTAGGCAACGGACTGTCCCACAAAAAAAGAACCCAGATTAGAGCAATCCACCCTAATTGATTAATCTTCAGTTTTTTTTATTTTTCTTTTAGAATTGGAACAAATATCATGAAACATTAATTATTAAACACTTTCAATGTTAATATCAATATATCAATAACTTTTTGCTGTTTCTCCACGTATTGCTAACATTTACATTTTTTGCATTGAATAGCCTCCTTCACACACACATATTATATATATATATATATATATATATATATATATATATAAACATACGTATACAAACATATAAATATATATACTATGTATATACATTATATGTTTATTATTTTTATGTTTATATGTTTATTATACATATAAATATTTATATAAATTCATAAACACATTTGCTTGAACCAAAATATTGCAGTATTGCAGAAAGTAAAAAAGTAGACAAAATATTCTGTTGAGACCCAGCAAATACTGGCGCCATTTATTTTGTAAAACCACTTCCTGTGGATGTTGGTGGCCTTTGTAGAAAATTGCCATTGGAAAAAAGAAAAAAATATGGCTCAAACCCCATGTCAATGTGTCCATCTTTTTTATTTCATTTTTGTTTCTCTTTTCCCCTCCCAAGGTCACTAAATGGTTTTGTCGCAGAGGATTTGTAACCGGCGAGATGCTGCTTGTACTCCTACTGGTGGCCTCCGCTTCCTTCATTTCCGGCTCCCACTCGTCGGCATCCTCGATCCCCGATTCTCCAGACATCTACCCCATGGTGCCGGACCCATCCTCACTAGAGCTAACAGCCGAGACATGCAGCGTGTGCGCCTGCATGTCCGTCGAGAACGTTCTGTACGTCAACTGCGAGAAGATCGCCGTCTACAGGCCCACGCAGTTGCTGCCGCCGGCGTCCTCTCTGTACCACCTCAACTTTCAGAACAATCAGCTGATGGTCCTCTACCCAAACTCCTTCATCAACTTCACACACGCTCTGTCGCTGCAACTGGGCAACAACAAGCTGGAGAGAATCGAGGGGGGTGCCTTTGGTGGGTTGAGTGCACTCAAGCAGCTGCATCTCAACAACAATGAACTCAAGGTGTTGCGCGCTGACACCTTCCATGGCATCGAGAGCCTGGAGTACCTGCAGGCCGACTATAACCTCATCAAGTACATCGAGAAGGGCGCCTTCAACAAACTGCACAAGCTGAAAGTGGTCATCCTCAATGACAACCTCATCCAGGCCCTGCCGGACAATATATTCAGGTTCGCGGCCCTCACACACCTGGACATCCGGGGGAACCGGATTCAGAAGCTCCCTTATCTCGGAGTCTTGGAGCACATTGGTCGTATCGTCGAGCTGCAGCTCGACGACAACCCTTGGAACTGTACATGTGACCTCGCCCCGCTCAAGGCATGGTTGGAGAACATGCCCTACAATATTTTTATTGGCGAAGCCATCTGTGAAACGCCGACTGACCTGTACGGGAGACTCTTGAAGGAAACCAATAAGCAGGAACTCTGTCCCCTCGGGACGGGGAGTGACTTTGACATGCGGATGCCTCCGTTGTCTCCCGACAACGGGCAATCGCCTACCACTGTGGTCACCCTTTACACAAAAACGCCCAAAAGCACGGACTCGTCCAAGGTGTACGGTAATGGCATTGTCGCGGGTTTGCCTCCATTTGGTAAAAATACACAAATAGTTTCCTATCAAACACGAACTCCTCCGCTGTCTTGTCCGCAACCATGCACTTGCAAAGCTCACCCGTCTGATTTTGGCATCAGTGTCAGTTGCCAGGAAAGAAACATAAACAATTTGGCTGACCTCGTTTCAAAGCCGCCAAACGCCAAGAAGCTCTATTTGAGTGGGAACTACATCCGTGACATGAATCCCTTTGATTTCCAAGGCTTTGAGGGCTTGGATATTCTGCATCTGGGCAGCAACCAAATAGCTGCCATTCAGAAAGGTGTGTTTGCTAACCTGACACATCTGCGAAAGCTGTATTTGAACGGTAACCAGCTCGAGCAGCTGCACCCCGAGATGTTTTTGGGTCTCACCAATTTGCAATCCCTGTATCTAGAATACAATGCAATCAAAGAAATCTTGGCCGGCACATTTGACTTGATGCCCAATCTACAACTGCTTTACCTGAACAACAATGTGCTGAGGAGTCTTCCAGCGTACATATTTGCTGGTGTCTCCTTGACCAAGTTAAATTTGAAGAACAATCATTTCATGACACTACCGGTGAGTGGCGTCTTGGACCAGCTAAGATCACTGACCGGGATCGACCTAGAAGGGAACCCATGGGAGTGTTCCTGTGATCTGGTCGCCCTCAAACTCTGGTTGGAGAAGCTGAGCGACGGCGTGGCCACCAAAGAGGTGAAGTGTGCATCTCCCGTGCAGTTCTCCAACATCGAGCTGCAGCTCCTGAAAAACGAGATCCTCTGTCCAAAGCTCATCGGACGACCATCTATAATTTTCACCAGCTCCACGCCACTTTTGACCTCTCTCTCACCAGCGGGGGTGGGCAAAGCTCCGCCAGGCGGCCCAGTTCCACTGTCTATCATGATTCTCAGCATCCTCGTGGTGCTTATTCTCACCGTGTTTGTCGCCTTTTGCCTGCTCGTGTTTGTGCTGCGCCGCAACAAGAAGCCAGCAGGGAGGCCGGATGGTCTGGGTGGGCCAGAGTGCGGCTCCATGTCCCTCCAACTGCGGAGACACAACCATAAATCAGGCAAAAAAGGCGGCATTCCCGGTGATGAGCTGGGCGGCGAGGCGTTCATCCCTCAGGCCATCGAACATATCGGCAAAAGCCACACGTGCGGAATTGGGCGTTCCGCTGACCTGGACGCCGGCTTCAAGTTTGCAGACTCCCAGCGACAGAAGATCATTCTTCGCAACTGCGCCGACAAGGACAAGGACTCACTGTCGACGCTGGAGCGCAACAAACGCCTCAGCACCATCGATGAGATGGAGGAGTTCCTCCCCGGCCGCGAGTCCAGCATGTTCCTTCACAACTTCCTGGATAGCAAAAGGGATTTCAACAGCATAGGGATGGGCGCCTTTGAGATTCGCTACCCGGAGAAGGCAGACAAAAAGTTGAAGAAGTCGCTGATAGGAGGGAACCATAGTAAAATTGTGGTGGAACAGCGGAAAAGCGAGTACTATGAGCTGAAAGCCAAGCTGCAAGGAACGCCAGATTACCTCCAGGTTCTTGAGGAGCAGACTGCGCTGAGTAAACTCTAGGGAGGGGGGGCGGTTAAAGTGGAAAATGAAACACTTGTATGTAGAGCTGCAATTAATTAATTGATTAATCATCGATTATTGAAATAATCGCCAACTAATTTGACAATCGATTAATCGGCAGTGATTAATCGTTTCCTTGTTTGTTCCATCTTCCGCTCAAAAAAGTTAATATTTGTTGTTCCCAATGCCGGTCGCCCTAATACAATAAAGCCAACATGTAAGCTTGGGTGATAACCAAATTAGACTTGTTAAACCTGCATGGAATATGGTATTATAAGGCATGGAAGAATAGGCTATTCCATGCTAATGCTAAAAAGTGAAAATATTAGCAAGGAGTGGAGATAGCGAAAGAGAAAAAAGGTTAGCAGTATTAATATTGCAACCTGTTAATAACAATTCATGCCAATCCGATTTGAATTGAAAAAATGATGGTGAAAATGGGCGATTAATCGATTGCAGCCCTGCTTGTATGTGAGGTACACTATAACACAGCTGTGATGTTCCTCTTGGTTTGCAGTGCTGCATTTATTAGACCATTGGGTCTGTTTAAGTGTAGGACTTGATTTAATTTGATTTAATTAAGTTATGACAACTTTGGTGGGTGCAAAAGATTAATTAAAAAAACACTTTGGATGATGAAAATCTTCATTGATGAAACTTCTCTGAACTGAGAGTTCAGAGAAAAACCTTGTGATTTTGATTTAGTCATGCCGCCCTATACACTGGAAAAAGAATCAACTTGAAAAAAGTTGGTTGATGACATTTTTTTTTTTCATTGAAAGATTGTAAATATTTAATTAATGTTGAAGTTAAATAAACATAAATTCAATTATCCGCATTCTGTCAATGGAAAAATTAAACATAATCGATTTACATCTCCATTTACGACACCATTTTTTAAAAAGTTGATTCAATGTTTTATTTTTTGAGTAGTTGACTGAAGTCATTTTATTTTCAAAAATATTTTGTAATATCTGATATTTAAACACTCCAACAGACACGCAGAGAGTGGTGTGGTCATACAACGTTTTCACATGTGTCTCCGCCTGCACACATTGTTATGTATTCAGCATTTTGAATATTATTCCAAGAATGAAGTTAATTATTTACATATTTAAATTGCCTAGCATGCTCAGTTAGCGCCACACTAAATATCCTAACTGTCCTTCTAGGGGAAAATGGTGAAAGAGTATTCTAATAATTTTATTTTTCTTTTAATGATTAAATGTAGTTATGATGTCATCGATTCCAATGTGTTATACTGTACCTCAGCTCCAGATTTCAGAAGTGTTTCACTCCCATTTTAAGTGATTGACTGTGCAATTCACCAACGACATGCGCAACAAATGCACAACATTGGTAGCCTGGCAAGTCAAACCCAACGAATCGTCCAAGCATCGCTCGGACGCGCATTTGAGTCTGGAGTCGATGGGATGGAAAAGGGGGTGTGGCGGGGGAGAAGTTATCCAATCACAGCACAGTAGGCGTGACAAGTGAATGAGTAGGAAACATCTTCCGCCTCAACGCATCTCTGATTGGTCGGCAGAAATGGAGCCGAGGATCAGATTTTTTTTTGATTCGCTGGACTCCAGACTCTCAGACTTGGAGCAATGCGTGGACGATGGGTTCGGTTTGGCTAGCCAAGCTACGTTTGTGCGGGCGTGCACAGCACATACATACAGAAGCACCATCGATGTCATGCAGGTTGGAAGTGAAGTATTGAACGTGCCAGTTGTGTGTGTAAAGGCTCCTACCAATATAGGATACAGTATTTAAATATCGTTGCGATATGCACACATGCCATGCTCTATGAAAAGATTATGTACAAAGAAACGTTGCCAAAACAGTCCACACCATTAAAACATGATCAAACATAAAACTGTTGATATAAATATAACTAAACTAGTTTGAACAAAAGAGGACCAACCTCCCATAAAGGCTAGTGGGCTCACTTTTAGCCTAGCAAGCAGGAACAAATGAATCTAACCACTCTGCCACCGTGCACCCCCCAGGCCCCAGGCCAAGCAGCGCCGCTGGTTTGCATACCGTCTCCGGCTTTTCTGCAAGAACTTCCCCCCCTAACTGTTCACCCCAGTTTCCGATTTAATCCTGTCATGGAGCCCACACCCAAAGAATAACTTAAAAAAATAAAAATAACAAAAATTAACCGTCCACGTATCGCACGCCACTAGAATGACCATTTGGTTTGGATTAAGCAGGCTGGAAAAAGTGTCAATCAAATGAAGTTATCCAATCACAGCGCAGTGGGCGTGACAAGTGGCTCGGAGGCCCATGTTTAGATTCGAACAAGGCCCGCTTCCAGGCGGCTCTGATTGGTTGGAAGACACTGAGGATCAGATTTTTTTTGACTCGATGGACTCCAGTACCAAATGCTGGCTCGACAGGCTAGAGTTTTAAGACCGACGGTTGGAAGAAGAACTAGAGAGGACTTCACACAATGACATTCAATACTTTGTTTCCTTCGCTGTAGGTGCAGAAACACACACACACACGCACATGCCTGACACACACACATGCCTGACACACACACACGCCTGACACACACGCACACGCCTGACACACACACGCGCCTGACACAGACACACACGCCTGACACACACGCGCCTGACACACACACAAACGCCGCACACTCCTGTGAACGCTCGGATGCAAATTGAGAGCCTACACAAACAGACAAACACACACACACGGACAGACACAGACACACAGACACAAACAGACAAACACACACACACACACACAAACAGACACAAACAGACACACACACAGACACAAACAGACGAACACACACACACACACACACAAACAGACTCACACAGACACGGACAGACACACACACAAACAGACACACACAGACACACACAGACACAAACAGACACACACAGACACAAACAGACACACACACAGACACAAACAGACACACAAAGTGCCTTCCTAGAATCATCAACGACCAATGCAGAAACGGACAAAATGGCTTCACAGCTAAAGACTCTTAGACTCCAGGGTCTCTGGTAGAAGAAGTCTCTTAGGTCTCTGGACGGCGTCCACTCCGGAGAATTCCATGCAATCTCTTGGCAACACACCAATGACACGTTGACAGAATCCATACTATATTTTGCTGCTACTGAAATCAACTTTTTGTTTTTATTATCTGGCATTTTACACCACTCCCCCCCGCTGCCTCCCAAACCAAATTGAAGGATATTATATACTGTGCTCTGACTTTGATCCAAGAAACGGATGCGCTGCTTTTCTCGTTGAGAGAGAAAAGATGGATGAAGGATTTATTTTTCGTCCACTGGCTGAACAACTGGAGCTTCAGTTGTAACACTTTCAACCGGTGGATTGCGATTATTATTTTTTTTTTCCCGGAGGCGGGGTGGTATCGTATCGAGTCGACGGAAGACTCACTCTACGCCATTTTTGCCTGGAGGGGAAAAATAAAGAACGCAAAACTCGCTCCATTCGGTACCGGAAGCGGAGTTTAGAACAAATTTACACTGGAGAGACGAGGGGTCCGCGGCGTGATGCGGGTCGCTATTGGGATGAACTTTTAATCTGGAATGATGGTATGTTGATGTGTTTTTCATTGTGTAATGAGCCATGGTTGAACTATGTCGCTCCGGAAGCTGTGTTCTGCATTTGCTACTGTACGTGTTTCGTTTTTATTTTGTAATTTTTCTTTTTCTTTTTTTCAAAAGGGTGGGTTGGGGTTGGGGTTGCACGCCTGCATTCCGAAGCCTCTGCATTCCGAATTGAATTTTGGCGTATCATTTGGCGTGATGTGAAGTGTGAATCCAAAAAAAAAAAAATCCACTTGTTAGGGTCCCTCCAAATCCTAGCTAGTGTTGCACCGATACCGATATCGGTATCGGATGTACTCGGTATCGGCACCTTTTTTCTGGTATCGGTATCGCTGAGTACCTACGCCCAGTATCGGACCAATACCATTTTTTCAACGCCATATGGCGGAAACTGCCGGAATATGAAATGAATATGTAAATGAAATGTTTTTGTGAAAAAATGTAAGTGAAGTAAGTAAAACAGATGAACTGATAAAAAAATTGCCTTTTTCTCAAAAAGTGGAGTAAGGGGTTTTTGTATCTGAACTCTTCAGGTACTACCCCAATATCACCCAAACAATAAAATATTAAAATAAGGAAATAATTCTTAATGTGTTATTGCGTTTTATAATTTTCCTCCACTACATGCAGTCTATATCATAGACTGCATGTAAAATTATGACGATAACACTAGTAACTTCTTCCCAAGGGTTGGGAAGAAGTTACTACCAACAGAACTTTGTGGTGGTATCGGCCGATACTGCACAGCCAGGTATCGGGTATCGGTATCGGCGCCAAAAAAAAATGGTATCGGTGCAACGCTAATCCTAACCCTAAACGAACCCTAACAAAATAAGATGATCGTTTTTGGGATTCAAACTGTATCGGAATGGAGTTATTTTGGAATGGTGGGTACCCCCCGGGTTGGGGGAGAGAGGGGGACACATAATGACACGTACACTGTCGAAAAGGGACATAAAAAAAACAACCCATGGAAAAAAAATGCTGCTTGCCATGTAAGCGTAATATGGAGTTTATTTTGTAAGTCTTACATTATTTGTATAAGTGGGACCGGTTTGTAAAATACGAAGGAATGATTTAAAAAATATATATAAATAAATATATATATATATATATATATATTACACAAATGCAAAATGTTCGTCATTCACCAAGTTTTGATCTCAGATGGGTCAATGTGATGAAATCAGATGTACACATATAGATGTGGCATGCTAGCCTGGCGCGTTAGAACAAATGAATCGTCCACGCATCGCTCGAACGTGCGTTTGGGTCTGGAGTCGATGGCATCGAAAAGGGGTGTGGTGGGGGGGAGGAGCATGATTTTTTTTGTTTTTTTAATAAATCCAAGTTATCCAATTACAGGACAGTAGGCGTGACAAGCAGAGATGGCGAAAGTACCAGGATTTAGTACTTGAGTAAGAGTAAAATACATTTGTATGAAAATAACTCGAGTAAGACGACAAAGTACAAATCCAAATATCTACTCAAGTAAAGTCAAAAGTACAGGCTGAAAAATGTACTCAAAAATTATTTTTGAAAGTAAAAATATGTGCTCTAAAATGTACTCAAAACTATTTTTGAAAGTACAAAGTCCAAAACCTTAATTTGCCTTAACACTTTACAAGTGTTATATTATTTTGAGCTGTACACCCAGAGGCTAATTGAAAAAACGTATCAACTGCTACTGTACTCAGTGCATTACCGAGTACCGCCCCATACTGACTCATTCATGCTATACATGTAGTCTTACCATGTTGTTGCAGAAAGAAAAGGAAAAAGTAACGACCCTGTTTTGGGAAAAATAAGGAGTAAAAGTACTGATATTTTTATTAAAAAGAAAGTACTTTAAAAAGTATGTATACTTAAGTACACTACTTAAATATTTGTACTTTGTTACTTGCCATCTCCGGTGACAAGTGACGAAGTAGGAAGCGCCTCGTCTCCCAGAGAGCCCGCCTCAACGCGGATCTGATTGGATGGATTCCAGACCCACGCGTGCGTTGGAGCGATATGTGAACCATTTGTTTGGTCTGGCGTGCCAGGCTAGCGCCACTCCATTTCCCAGCGTCCAAGCACCTTTCGAAGTTCTGTATTAAACATAGTGTAACTCAAGTTCAAAAACACACCTTTTCAATGACAGCCAATAGGAAATGTCCTACTGCTGCTACAACTACCTTACGTCGAGTTAGGGCTGAGCAATTTTGCTTGAAAATTAGGGCTGCAACTAACGATTATTTTATTAATCAACTAATCGTTAAAATAGTTTTTCCTTTAAAAATACCCCAAATGCTGACAGCGAGCAACAATAACGAGAAATGTATCTTTTCTACTTGAAATCTAGTCAAATTTGTCTCTTTTTAACCAATACATGTACAAAGACTGTTACTTCCTCTGACACAAACGTATTAAATGTAATTGACACCAGAATATTTTCAGATTTTTCTTCATATTTGTGTACTTTTTAATCAATTATGTCCATTTCATGTTTAATATTTTCGGAAATTATGAATTAATATAAAATCTGTGTGGATAAATGGGTGTAGTATCAGGACAAATCTGCCGACAATAACAACAATTACATTTTTTGGCGATTATCGATTATTGCATTAGTTGTCGATTAATTTCATAATCAATTAGTCACCGATTAATCAACTAATCGTTGCAGCCCTATTGAAAATGAAATCTTTTTTTTTCCTTTTAGAAACTTTGATTGCAGATTTCTGAGTCCAGTCAAAATAGTTTGTTCTTCATTTTGCAAATTGTGGAAGTAAATATAGAGAATTAGGTATCAGTCATAATATAACAAACAAAATTACAGTGAGTGCTACATTGAAGTTCCGTAATTATTCATTAGACCAGTTAATCACAATAATAGATTAGATCAGACCAGTGTCGGGCAAGTTCACTTTCAACATGAACTTGTTCAAATTTCAGTTCAGTCCTTGTAAAATTAATTTGTTCATTCATGGTTCAAAGGTGGTTACCCAAAACGAAGTTCGTTTTGTTCACAGGCAACATGATCAACACGTCACAAGTGGGTTTGGAATGTTTATTGAAGAAATTGAAAGGCAACATGCGGTCGTTGTAACGACCAAGGGGAATCGTAAAGCCACGTAAACACAGTAGGTGCAAAATGGTGTAGAAACTGTTTCTCAGTCTAGACGTCTTAGTACGCAGGGCTCTGTGGAAACTGTTTCTCAGTCTAGAGGTCTTAGTACGCAGGGCTCTGTAGAAGATACTGTTTCTCAGTCTAGAGGTCTTAGTACACAGGGCTCTGTAGAAGAAACTGTTTCTCAGTCTAGAGGTCTTAGTTCACAGGGCTCTATGGAAGAAACTGTTTCTCAGTCTAGAGGTCTTAGTACACAGGGCTCTATGGAAGAAACTGTTTCTCAGTCTAGAGGTCTTAGCGTTTGCAATTTGCGCACAGTTTATCGCAAATCATCTCAAATTGTTTTAATTTAAGGTAATCCAAAAATAACCCTCTTTCCAATCATACTAGTTCATCAGCTATCAATTGGAAAAGAGTTGAACTGTGTAGACTAGTTTGACGGCTAGTTCCGGTTTAATCTCTCGGCTGAACATTTATTTTTCAACAAGTCTATTCAGTGGGAGAGCACACCTACCGTGTTATTTAAAAAGGCTGGTGGTAACTTGTGCTGTGCTATTCCACACCCAGATGTTTTTTTAGTGCGTATCTGTGCCCCACAATCGCATGATTCAATAATATATATCGTATATATATCGTATCGATATATATATCGTATGTCGAGATATATTAAACACTTATCAAGATAAGTGTTTTTTCTCAATATTGCCCGGCGCTAACCACATTTATCCTAGAAAACAGCAAAATCCAATTTTACGAATTACATATATAAAAATT
>OMKY01233968.1:0-10380 GCA_900302395.1 Bregmaceros cantori | reverse complement strand
ACTTACCGATAGATCATTTCTGTAGCCTATAAGTAACATAATCATACTTAATCACCAACTTACCGATAGATCATTTCTGTAGCCTATAAGTAACATAATCATACTTAATCACCAACTTACCGATAGATCATTTCTGTAGCCTATAAGTAACATAATCATACTTAATCACCAACTTACCGATAGATCATTTCTGTAGCCTATAAGTAACATAATCATAATTAATCACAAACTTACCGATAGATCGCTGGGCGCTTACCGTGGTCACGTGACCAGACTCCCGGGTCGCAGGGACCGCTGGGAAATGTAGTTTGCATGTTTCCGGTGGGCATACGGTCTAAGGGTCAATGGCAATCGCGGTACTCTAGGAGCACTTGCATTGATAATGGGTTGCCACACATACTACTAGCACTAAAAGTACTAGTTTTTGTACCACTACAGTGCAGGTTTGCAATATCTGAGTGCTTCTAGTTTTGGTTATATTATCATAACCGCATTTCCTGCACTGTAAGTCGCACTGGACTATAAGGCGCATTGAGAAAGAAAGGGGAATTGAGAAACGGGCACACTTGACAGATTGTTCTGTGGCACAGTCATTTAGACCCATTCACTATTGTGCCTGCGGCTTAGCCTCACAGCGCACACACAGTCGTTGTGGGTTCGATCCCCATCTCCAGCATAAGTAGGCTGCAGGTCTGCTCCCCTGCCCTCTCGCCCCCCTTCAGACACAAAGACTGTCTGCTGTGGGTGCTGAGAGCCATAGATTAGTTAGGGTAGATTGCCCTAATGTGGGCCCTTTTCTGCAGCTTCCTAATGTGGGACAGTCAGTTGTCTAAGGTTGAACAGTGCAATGTGTTGAACAGTTGAACTCAATGAACACATTTCCATAGTTGACATTCATTAGTTTAGGGAGGAGACAGAGCCGACTGGAGATTAGGTGTCATACATTGGGCAGTGGCCCACTTTAGGGCAATACACCCTACGGCAATTAATAACTTTGAAAGGTTAATTTTAGTGTAATTCAAACTCTAAAATGAAACAAGTTGCAGATAACTGGTTCGCCTCCGTTCCATAGTTTGAAATGTAAAAAGTTTTAAAGACATGTTATTTGGTTTCCAGTGTGCCTGTCTGCGCTACTACACGTGCAAAGAATGTGCGCTGGAGCCAGTCCTATTTGTTTTTACAGCGAGTTTAGCCGTATTTAACACGCCTGCACGAGCGCACTAATTTCGGTATTAAACGGGGGGGGTCGTTAAGGCAGCGCTGGTTGGAAGTGCCGCATGCCTGCGAGGTGAGGTGGTCTGCACGACGCTGTGTCCGTGGCGGTTGAGATTGTCCAGGTCTTAGCGTTATGCCACCGCTGTGCTCCAGAGTGAGTGCAGGCTAAAACTTGGCTAAGAACATATTTCACCACTGCTTTTCAGTGATGCTTTCGTTGAACTAAATTTACTTCTAAAAAAGGTGGTCATGAAACAATGTCACTTATTGCAATTACGGATTACGGCTCCTAAACGCGCCGTAATCCAACAACATTCCTGGAGTGTGCATGGCAAGGTTGGAGAACCATTTACGAGCAGATCCATTCAGAGCCGATGAGAAGAGCCCTACTTGCGCGGCCTGTGAGGCAAACTTAAAACGGGTGAAGCTGAAAAATCGCTTCGCACTGGCCGATAAAGCCGTTGCCCATTTCCGGATCACCGTCAAACGGCGGAATGGTAGGAAGTCGAG
Organism: Bregmaceros cantori; assembly: GCA_900302395.1. NCBI lineage: Eukaryota > Metazoa > Chordata > Actinopteri > Gadiformes > Bregmacerotidae > Bregmaceros > Bregmaceros cantori. The sequence continues at coordinate 8,655 of OMKY01233968.1, read as the reverse complement.
ATTCAGAGGTTTTAGCGCAGGACATCTCTTCGAGACGAACCGACAGAGCGTCAACACGAGCAGAGAGAGTGTTGACTTGATCGACTAGATGTTCATTCTGAGCTCTAAGCTGTATCACTAATTCCGACTCCATACAGACTCCGAAAAACAGGCAAATCTATTTCTTTTCTTTTTTTTCTTGCCTTAACACCTTCCCAGAAACCCAAATCCTAACCTTTAACGTGTCACTATAAGGAATAACAACTTATAATCAATCCATTAGTTCCACATTATACAACAGTCTACTAATCTGTTTTTTTTTCTTTAAAAAATACTCACCTTGAAATTGTCAAATTTGGTTCTTTTAAAACAACTAACGAACAACAATCAAAGTTACTTAGTCTAACATAAACTTATTAGAATTAGGTTATTTTGAAAAATATATATACATCCTATCAAGTGTATGGAGCAATCAGGGAAGGATTGGCCCAAACTACCGTCAATGACAATGATTTAAGATGATCAAAAAAACAAAATGATGGTCAAAAACAGCTTCTTGCCACAAGCAGTGATGCTACTGAACACAGAGGGTAGCCCTGCTTAATATGCTGACGTCACATGTATAGACTCTATGAAGGTGCCACTTTATGACTTGTGTTTTTTCTTCTTTTGTTTTTGACCTTGTTCACCATCGGATTTTTTTTTTTACGTTTTTTTTTTCAGCGTCAGCGCCGTTTTTCCATCTTGGATATCATACTGGATAGGATTAGTCGGAAACTGGGTTGAAGAGATCGGTGGTAGACATTGCAGACAAGCCGACGAGCGTAGTCGAATTCGCGACACTGCGGACGCCGCGGTAGACACAGCACCACTAACATGAATGGGGTCGCGTTAGGTGCGGTCTCCATAACCACTCGGCCAACGCGGACCCATCTGTCGATTTTGAGAGAGTTGTCTCATGCCCAACTAACATTCCATGTGTGTGTACTGCTGTTAAGTATATGCAATATGGAGAATTACACTGAATCTTGAATGATCATAATGATTAAAATCCTTGACGATTATTACATTCATTGCAGACAAGCCGGACTCTTCATCCCGGCTTGTGATTTAATCATGTCACTGTCCCTCAATAAAGAATGAGAAACGGCACTTGCGCCCCCAAAAATAACTTAAGAAAAATAAAATAAATAACTTTCCCAACTCTGTGTGACACACACGAGTACTCTGCACTCGACACGGGGAGCAGCGCTGGGACAACAGTTCACATGGTCGGCGTTAAAAACGGAGGGAAAAGAAAAGAAAGACAGAAAGTAAGAAAGTAGGTCAAACCGGCCGTGTGTTTAACACTCATTACTACGGACTGCAGGCTAACACGTCTTCATCACGGCTAGAAAACACGTCTTCATCACGGCTAGAAAGCACGCGGCGAGAACGCTGCCAAAACAGGAGAGTCTCGCGCTAATAACACGTACGTGCACTGGGGTTCTGCATGCGCTAATGCGATTTAACGGCGCTGCCTTATTTCACATGACCCAATGATTCTATTTGCTCTGTACGTTTCACTCTGTACTCACACACATCTCACCCTCCCTCCCTCTCTCTCTCTCTCTCTCCCTCCCTCCCTCTCACTCTGTTCTCTCTGCGGGGCCAGAAAAACACAGTCACGAGACCCTCGTGAAAACGCTGTGCGCAGTGCAGAGGTGAGGCGTGCGCACACCTGGGTACAGAGTACACCTGACGCGCGCGCGTTAACGCGCGCAAAAGGACGGACGCGGCCTCGCACACACACAGACACGCACATGCACACACACACACCGCACACAGACATACCCCATAGAGAGACACGCACACCTGGATACAGAGTACGCCTGACGCACGTGTGTTAACACACGCAAAGGATGGGCGCCGTATGGCACAGACACGCACATGCACACACTGACACCCGCACGCGCACACACCTGGCTGAGTCCACGAGGTTAGCTTTTAGCCAGAGTTGGTACAAGTAGGCTGCATATTTGAGTAAAAGTAGATTAAACTAGAAGCACTCGGAGAGTGCAAACCAGCGCCAAAATCGCAGTTTGTAAGCTCTTAACAGTTGTCAGACTATGACGTGACTTAAAGGCTACAGAAATGCACCAAAATCTAATCACTTGTTCAGTTTGTCATTTCCAACAACCGTACAAAATTTCATCCAGATCCGTGCGCTACTTTTTCAGTCATCTTGGGGACAAACCAACCAACCTAACAACGAAGGCTTGAAAGCAAAATTATTTTTAAAACGTTGAGTTCCAAACGATTCAGCAAGGCCTAAGTTCAATGTTTTCGTACAGTTCCACCACCAAAATATCGGTCCTCAACCGGTTCGGAACACAAACATTTTGTTCATTGGTAAGGTTCCTTATTTTGTGCAATGTTAGGTTTACATAAAGTCATACAACATATATTTGGTGGACTTTCAAACTTCAGTGCAACTGTATTAACGTGAAAAATGCCATTACATTCACTTCGTTGTTTGTCCACAAGATGGAGCCCCAGATTCATGGGGCTTGACGACTGACAGTGAAAGTGGATAGAAATAGTCTCCCAGTCATAGCATATGTTAAATTATTTAGAGAACTTGGGGTCCGCGTTGACCGAGTGGTTATGGACACCTCACCTAACGCGACCCCATTCATGTTAGTGACGCTGTGTCTACCGCGGCGTCCGCAGTGTTGCGAGTTTGACTACGCTCGTCGACTTGTCTGCAATGTCTGCCCCCGATCTCTTCAACCCAGTTTCCGACTAATCCTATCCAATAAAGATGGAAAAACGGCGCTGACGCCGGAAAAAATAACGTAAAAAAAGAAATTAGAGAACAGGAAAAAACATTTTTAACCGGTTTTGTGGATTTCATAAAGTTCCGTTTCTGTTCCGGAACAGTTGAATAAATCTTTTTTCGTTTCCGTTTCCGCTCCTCGTAAAATTCTGTACAATTCTGTTCATTTTCGGTTTTCATTTACATTGCTTTAACTGGTTCGGAGCCCTGCTAACAACCAACTCAACCGAAAACATAACCTGCTCGGCGCAGGTAATGAGCCGGTTGGTAAAAACTATCGGTCCACAGAACCTGCTAGAAACACGCTCTTCCTCTTCTGGTTCCCATTACTACTTGATGAACTACGCTGTAGGACGCTTTCCAAAACCTCCTATTTATGGCATTTTCCCTTTATTACCTCTTCACTCAGTCAAGGTTAATGGCTGTCTGTGTCTGTGTGTGTGTCTCTGTGTGTGTCTGTGTGTGTGTGTGTGTCTGTGTGTCTGTGTGTGTGTCTGTGTGCGGCTACACTGCGAACGTAGAGACCAAGTAAGGAGATGTTTCAATGCGTGTTCGTTTATTTCTGGGGGGTGGGGGTTCTCGGTGGCACCGACGCCGTTTGGAACACAATGCGTTTAACTGGCGTTTTCCCTACTGAGGGGGAGGAGGAGAGGGATAGTGACTGTGACTCATGTGACCGGTAGCTCATGGCTGTGTCCAAAACAGGGCTCAGAACCGCTTCAAGGAACGGAAACGAAAACGAACAGAATTTTGGTGAATTTTATGAGGAGCGGAAACGGAAACGAAAAAAGATTCCATTAACTGTTCCCGAACATAAACGGAACATTATGAAGTCCACAAACGTTTTTTTCTGTTCTCTATATGTTTGAACATATCCTATGTCTGGGAGACTATTTCCGGTTGTGCATCCATCCAACTTTCTCTGTTAGTCATCAAGCCCCATGCATCTGGGGCTCCATCTTGTGGACAGACGAGGAAGCGAATGTAATGGCGTTAATACAGTTACACTGAAGTTTGAATGTCCATTTTCAAACTTAATATTGCACAATTTAAGGAACTTTAAGAACAAACACAATTTTTGCGTTCCAAACCGGTTCAGGACCGATATTTGCCTGAGCCGCTCAGAACGGAACGTTATAAAAATAATTTCGTTTTCAAGCCCTGCTGATGACTTTTTTATAATGTTAAAATAATTCTCTCTCTCTCTCTCTCTCTCTCTCTCTCTCTCTCTCTCTCCTTCCCCCACTCTCTCTCCCTCCCTCTCCTTAATACACTATAAACACTATATAGTGCACTCAACAGCAACGACTGTATATGTATATATAATAAATTAATTGTAACAAGTTTATGTCAGCAATTTACATTTGCAAGTAATACTGCAAGACGACCAACAGCGACTGTAGAAAAGATTATAAAAGAGGATGAATATCAATGTAAAAACAGTACAATAATAAAGTCTCTGCAAACATGAAATTGAATTGAAATCTGCAGCAACATTAGGACGTGTTCTGTCGGTGACGCAGCCGACGTTTCCCAGCACACATTCCACTCCACCAATTAGATTTAATTGGACAAATCTTGAAGCAATACAGAGGAGTCTGAGGAGGCGATAAGTTGTTATCGTGCTGTTTACGGCTCGCTGGAGCCAAGCTTCTGTCAGGCGCATCATCTGGTCCCGTGCACCCAAACACAAACAGCTCCTCTCGGTTCCACCGGCGGGCGCTAACCGCGACAACGTCAGTCAAAGTGATGCGCTTCAGGCCGCAAGTCGGGCGTTTTGAGATTTCCACCCTGCCGACGCTGCCTTACGGCCCTGTCACACCTCGACGTATTCCCGACGTGCTCCAATGATGGCGTACGTCATGTACGTTGAAAATTTGAAATCCCAACTTTTTTTTATTACCTGCGCCGCAAAGCAGGTTATGTGTTTGGTAACGTTGGTTTGTCTGTCCCCAGGATAACTGAAAAAGTTGTGCTCCAATCTGGATGAGATTTTGTACAGTTGTTGGGAATGACACACGTAAGAATCGATTAAATTTTGGTGCATTTCTGTGGCCTATAAGTAACATAATCATACTTAATCACCAACTTACCGATAGATCGCTGGGCGCTTACCGCGGTCACGTGACCAGACTTCCGGGTCACAGGGGCTGCTGGGAAATGTAGTTAACATGTTCGTCGGTGGAAATACAGTCTATGTGTCAACTGCAAAGGCGCTACTCGAGCACTTACATTGATAATGGGTTGCCACACTAGCACTAAAAGTACTATTTTTTGTACCACTACGGCGTAGGTTTGCAATCTCTGAGTGCTTCTGGTTATTTATTTTTATTTTGTGCATATAGATAGCGTATTACCAACGAATTGGAATTACATACAACATGTAGGTACTTATATACAACTTTTAGTTAACATACAGATAGCTTATATCTTATGCCCAGCGCAAGTTGAACTCACTCGTCGCGCACGGGAGCGCATTGCCGACGCGCCAAAAATAGGACTCTTCCAAGTCTGTCATTTGCTCAATTTTCAGAGATTAAGGCGCATGTGCATGCATGTACACATACTTCACTCACACATGCCGGCATATACACACACACACACACACACACACACTCATACAAAAGCGTGCACACACACAGACATGTTCACACACCCATATGGTCTTTTCAAAGGTTTGACTCAAAAAAGATGCAAATAAAAACAATTGATAGAAGCTAGACGAACAGCTTCACGTTAAGAGCTCAAAAGCAGAACCCTTAAACTCTACGGACACATCAAGAGATCTCAAATAGAAAGGGGGGTGCACCGATCACGTTTTTTTTGCTCCCGATCCGATCCCGATCCTTTAATTTTTAAGGATTGGCCGATCCCGATCTCCCGTACTGAGTCCCGATCCCCGATACAGGGTCCTGATCCTGCGAAAATTGGTAGTACCCAACCTATTTGGCACAATTGTCAAGTTCAATAATAGTCAAAGTAATGAACAATCATTTGGCATGCTCCCCGACTTATTTACCGATCCTGATCGGGACAAAATCACGAGTCCCGATCCTTGGAAAAAAGTCTGACCGGCCCCCGATCACCGATCTGAGGATCGGATCGGTACACCTCTATCCTTTACCATATCCTGTTCCAAGAAAGTGAACGACCAATTGTATTGTTCATGTGCTGCAGTACGCTACACACGCTCTACTCAGGCTACTGAGACACATCGGGAAAGAGACTAATGGACAAATTGAAACTGAATATAGCTGAACTACAGGTTTAAGCTACCATTAAGTCTTGACGCACAGGGGAGGGGATACAAGACAGCCTATGACGTACGGACGGAAAGATTTACGACAAAGCTTTGACGCGCGGTGAAACTGAATTCATAAGTTATGGCAAAAGTCGTGGCGTGTGTTAGTAACTAAAGGTCTGAGTTACGGCAACGCCGTGTGTTCGGACAACTCACCACATTGCTGCAGGTGCGATACTTGATATTCTGCCCCTCGCACGTCCTGTGGGTCACAGAGAAAACCAGAGAGGGTGAGCCGACCTACGATAAAACAACCCCAAGCCCCGTCGTCCCCAGGATCGACTAGAAACAGCTGCCGGCATGTTTGCCGTAGCACCGGGAGTCGGTAGGATTGGCAGGAACATGACGTGGAGAAGGCTTAGGTGATAGTCAGTGATGGCCAGTAACGCATTACATTTACTCTGTTACAATTTTTGTGTGTACTTTTTTACTTTTGGAGAACATTTTTCATGAGTTACTTTCTACTTTTACTTGAGTAAATTTGAGGGGAGAAAAAACTACTTTTTACCGAGACAACAGCAATTCGCTATTCGTTACATTAACTTGACCTTTAGCGACACCTGTTGGGAACTGTTGGCACATATGTTGACGTCATATCTCTCTCTCTACCTCTCAGGCGGTCTCTCTCGCTCTCTCTCTCTGTCTTTCTGTCTTGGGCGCTCTCGCTCTCTCCTTCTCGGTGTCCGTCTCTCTCTGGCTAAAGGTTACTCAGTACTTTTTGCTACTTAAGTAACGTATTTGTGGAGTACTTTTTACTTATACTTGAGTAATATTTTGCTGAGGTAACAATACTTTTACTTAAGTAATTGTTGATGGAACTGCTGATAGTAACTTTCTTTGCATCCATTTTAACTCATTCAACATCAAAGACGCATTATCAAGTTTTTATGAATAGTGTTGCAGTGTCAAAGACACCTTATGGCGTTTTTGGCTTTCATTGCAAAATATGGCATATATCGTCAGTATTGCACCTGTATTATGCCATTCAGTCAGAAATCTGCATTTTTACTGATACCCACCAATGGTCTGGAGACTATAACTAAAGAATGGAAACAAGTAGAAACAAACGTATTAGTTTTTTTTTCTAATGATGAAGGAGAGTCTGAAGTTTCTGTTTTGTTGTCGACAAGGTCACAAAACACATCATTTTCTATTTTCTATGTGTCTGGAAAAAACACTTCCATCTTGAAAAAACTGGCACTGACAAGCTGAATTTTGTAAATGGCCTGGCACTCAAGGAGTTAACACTAGAAATTATCCACAAATTGCGCTGCCCAGTAGCTCAGTTGGTCAGGCAGAGCGCTGGAAAGCACACATATGCCTCAACGGCGCGGTGAGTCGGTGGTTCGAATCCCACCACCAACGTATTTCCCGCATGTCTGCCCCCCATCTTCATCTGTTTCCGCTAACCCTTAAGAATAAAACTTGGGGAATAACAGCCTGAATGGTCTGGAAAAAGCATTTAAAAAAAAAGAAATTATCCACAAATTATATCTAAACACAGTATCTGTAAAGAAGAGGATCTCTACTTTGTAGTAAGTATGTTTCTCTTGATGTTCTTTGGCAGAAAGTATGTGTTTCTTCTGTAGGACGTGTGAGCACTCCGGTTTCCCCTTTTACTTATTTAAAACTAAGCTTCACAATCAAACTGCTGCATTCCAGGTACGCCGAGTCAACGCTCATGGAAATACACAAGTCGCAGGAAGTTCCCGTTCAGTTAAACGGATGGGAGCTGTTGGTCTCGGCTATGCAGAAAAAGATGTATGGAGTCTCTTTTGTAATATAAACTCAGAGCTAAAAGTAGCCCAAAGTACGCCCAGACCTCTCCAAATGCCTACATTCTCTCTCTCTCTCTCTTCTCTCTCTCTGAAGAATAGTTTATAAGAGAGAGAGAGAGAGAAAGAGAGAGAGAGAGAGAGGGAAAGGGAAAGACGAAGAGAAAAACAGAGAGAGAGTGTTTGATCGTGTCGTGTGCGTGTACAGTATGTGACACTGCACAGTGCCTACATTACATTACGGGAGTCGGTTGGTTCGTTCTCCTTTGAAGTGTCCCCTATGATAAGCCATCCAGTGCCGCTGCGGCCAACCAGACGCTGAATTAGTCGAAGATGTCGCCGCCTTTGAGCTACAAACTTGAGAAGCGTTCCAGCTAAGACCCTGCAGGACTACCCCCAGGAAACAAAACAACACTGTTTTCTTCCCACCACAATCGCAAATGCAGAACTGCTTGAGTTCTTGAAGCAGAGATGTGACCAAGTCCCTCTTTCAAGTCTAAAGTCCTTCCTGGGCAAGTCAAGTCAAGTCCCAAGTCAACTCAAAGTCAAGTCATCATTAGCTCCAGAATCAGTTTTTAATAAAGTAGCAAACAAAAGCAAACGATGCTATTATAAAAGCCAAACTATTGCTTGCTTTTGACTTCATTAAAATCAGATTCTGGAGCTAAAATGACAGCATGTTAATGATGACTTGATTTGGATTTCACTTGGGACTTGACTTGACTTGCCCGAGAAGGACTTGAGACTTGAGACTTGAAAGAGGGACTTGGTCACTTCTCTGT
>OMKY01233964.1:6548-20710 GCA_900302395.1 Bregmaceros cantori | reverse complement strand
GTCACCTCACACCAACACACGCTGGCTCAGTTTGGCTTGTGTAAATGTTGACCTTTATGTCAGAGTTTATGTATTTTCTGTCCTCGCCATCTCTCTCTCTCTCTCTCTTCCCCTCCCTCTCTCTCTCCCTCTCTCACCCTCTTCCCCTCCCTCTCTCTCGCTCCCCCTCTCTCTCTCTCTCTCTCTCTCTCTCTCTAACACACCTGATCTCTCTCTGTCTCTCTCTCTCTCTCTCACTTAACCGTACGCAGGGTTGGATTACTTTTGAGAAATGTTTTATTTCTATCAAATAATTTGCCATACACTGCAGGTGTTCAACTCATATTACAGCCTGAATCCCCGCCCTTAATGTAATACATTAAAAACATTTGGAACACATTACATTATTGGTTGAAATTATTTGAATAAAGCTTTTTTAAAAGTAATGCTATGTTGGATTACTCAAAATAATCTTAATACAATCACCCAGCAAATAATTTAATGACATTTTGGTTGGTTGTTCTTAATTTAATTTAATTCTACTTACATGACGTACGAGTTGAACGCCTACAATGAATAGTAAAATATTTGATAGAAATAAAACATTTCTCAAAAGTAATCCAAAAGTAACCTCTCCCAACCCTGCATATACGTATACTTCACCTTTACCAGTCCATGGCACCAGAGATGCAGACTCGAGTCAAAATACTCGACTCGCGAGTCACTCGAGTCACCAAAAACGGGACTCGAGACTCGACTCGGACTCGCGCCCTTAAGACTCGGACTTGACTCATGAATCTAGGTCAATGACTCTCGACTCTAGACGAGTCTTTCACGAGTCTTTCCCGGCTTAAAAAAAATCCTCCGCTTCCTTTCCATCCACGCGCGCAAAGGCATGCTCGGGCAAGTGTCTACTTATTAATAATCATTACAATTCTATATGAACCTGTATCATATTATCTAACTTTGAACTAACCATTCTGTGTGCAATATATGCATGTAGTCAAATCTAGCGTTTAGAGCTACATCTTAAAAATGACTCGAGACTCGACTCGGACTCGTACCCTAAAGACTCGGACTCGACTCGGACTCGACCCCTAAAGACTCGGACTCGACTCGGACTCGACCCCTAAAGACTCGGACTCGACTCGGACTCGTGAGGTCGGGACTCGTGTACATCTCTGCCTATAAGTAACATAAAACTGTCTAGATTTTTTGGCATCAGTGACCCCATGACCTTGGTGCAGGTTTGCACTCGCTGAGTGCTTCGAGTTCAATAATACATCTGGCGTCCGAACACTATCATTCCCGTTGGGGTAGCCTCACATTCAAAAAGCTATCACAACTTGGGGCTTGTTTCAAGACCCACAGCTGCTAATGATTACACACTACTTGCTGTAATTATTAAACTTCATCTAACAGGAACAGGAAGCGCTGCAGATATGTCAGGGTATGTGAACGTCTCGTTTGGCCAAGTTTAAATGCCAGTTTCTAAAAATACACGTGGAATGCAAGTCATTGGGAGTGAGGGGGGTTGTATGGGGTGGTGAGGCTGAGCTGGGGTCCCTTCCTGCCATACTTGCATGTGACTGATCTTATTTCTTGATTGGCGAACCAGTGGTTTCAAATGTCCTCTTCAGGCCTCATGAGTATGACCCATGTTGGCACGGTTACACAGCTCCATTTGCAGATGATCGGAATGGAATTATACCGTAGTGGTGCGTGCCCCGTGATGGCACTGCCAATTTCTCATTTGTCTATTGATGGACAACCTAACTTTTGTGATCCTACAATGACATGTATAGATTGAAATGAATTCTGCTGGTGGCAAATTTGAAATGGAGTCGTAGTATAATAACAATTATTATTATATCTGGACTGATACAGAAGTTTCTGCCACTAAGTGGTATTTACACACCAATGGAGGCAGCAATGCGCTCACTATCAATTGTCTTGCCGAAGGACTTTGATGTGGAGACTGTCAGTACCCGGATTCGAACTACCAACCTTTGAGTCTTCAACCCTCCGGTTGATGGAACGAACACTCTAATGGTTTGGATACAGCCACATTTCTACGATTGAGCCTCAGCTTCGCGCATCGCTAGACTTTTGCATTGCGTCTGGGAAAATCAGGCAAGCCACCGGAACTGATTCAATCGGCCAATCAGCGCGGACGTGGGAGGAGTTTGTACGGGCTATGCAAGACGTGGGCGGGCTTTGTACGGGCTATGCAAGACGTGGGCGGAGTTTGGTTGTCACGCCTCCACGTCCCACCTACTGCACTGTGACTGGATAATACCATTTGATTGACGTGGTTTTTTTTTAAATGTTTTCCGACCCCGGTTTTACCAGACCCAATGATTGTTCTAGTCGTGTGCGAGCTGCCACAAGTTAGTCAGTTCTGCTCATGGATTAAATTCATGAATTGCAAATGATTATATCTGCAAATGATTATATACGCAACATGGTAACACAAAATAAAGACTCTGATGCCGACTTCTCGGTGGGACAAAGAAGAGATATGGCTCCTCTTTTCTTTCCCAAGGTTTCTTTATACCCAGATTCTGGTGGTTTCTTACATTTTCCATTAACGAAAGGTCTGACAGAGCCCAGAGCACTAATTAAGGGTCGTAACAAATACATATGACTTGATTTGTGTGTCGAGCAGCGAACAGAACAGCCGCCGACGCTGCTAAGTCCGTCACAATGCTTTTACTAGAGTCAGACAGGAACATGACACCGATCCCAATCCGCCCCCAACCCCAAGCCTGTCTGCTATGCTGACTGGGCCCATACCCTATATACACTGGGCAATTGGCTGGACACTTTTATTTCATTTAATGTGTTTATTTAATAGGTACAATGGGCCTGCTCTTCAGAAGATTGAGTTTCCTCTCAAGTTGTGCTTAAATATGATGGATGGATATTATAACCTACCAAAAAAATATGTATTAAAAAAAAAACGATATAGCGCCAATTCATAACGCTCTGTGCTTTCCAAGAACCTATTTCTATGTGGATTCTTTCAACAAGAAATGTGATTATGTTGCATATAAAGAAACTCCATCAAAACCTAAAACCATTATATGGGGTAGATCTCCTATGGCGTCGAACACAGCCTGGAGGGGAAAAGAAGGTTTTTCCCTATTACAGGCCGGACTGCTGCGGTCGTCTTTGGTTCAGTCTGCTGGAGCAAAAAACAGGGGCCCACTGAGAGGAAATCAATAGGAAGTCCCCAGCCATGGTCTAGGTGTCCACGGTAGAGAAGTCTGGTAGGTTGAGCATGATTCGTATTTCACTATCTCCACTTGCAGGAGAACCAGCACCAACATGGGTCATCTTTCTTCACAGGCTGTGGTTAGGTTCGGTAGTTCGAGTCTTGACCGTTAGTAGATGTAGTCACACCATTGTTTGAAATGTCTGCCTCTTCTTCTCTTCTTGTACCTTCTACTGATCGCTCGAGGTAGGGTTTTGTTGGGCCGATTGGGGAGGTCTTCATATGACCACAGAATTTAAGGGAAGTGCCATTATTGGCTTGCGTGACCTTAGTTAATTTATTTCCATGTGATCTGCGAGTCAGTGATTTGTCATCTATTGGAATGTTTTGATTGCGTTGTCCAATTTACGCATTCAAGGCCATATAGGACTGCAGTTGTTGCATTATGTACATTTTGTAGGTTCCATAATGTTCCTTCCTAGAACAGCATCTCGGTCAGAGCAAGCACTACAATTCTAAAATTCTAACTGCAGCAGCTATGAATAGAGCAGAATTTTAAAAAGGCATACACACGGCTAGAGTAGAGTGTTCAGAAGGCATAGTTTGTGTTTACATTTTAGATTGTGTTTGAGAGAGCCTTTGGGCTCAGTTCATAATAGAGGCCCCCTGAAGTTACTTTACTGTAATTTCTTCATGGCATACAGTGTGACACCAGTTTAACTCTTTCAACACCAACCATTTTAAATTTAAAAAATGCCCTAATGTTTAAAAGTTCCCCAAATATTCTTCACAAATGATATCTGGACACAACAGCATACAGCATTCACAGTATATATTAGTTCATACCGTGTGTGTTGTATGCTCCGGAAATTGAAAATGCATGCTTCCAATCTTCCCTTGGATAGTTACCTACATGTATCTACTTGTCTGCTGTATTACTACCATTGACTGTGTGATTCTGATTAAGAAGAAGATCATCTCTACGTTCTAGGGAAAACATTTTAACATTTCTCTACATTCTATTTTTTTTTTTTCAATTTGGTGTCTTTAGCATTATATATGTTTCCTGTACAATATCTGTGGAAGTCCACAGCGCAGAAAGAGTTAAAAACGGTGTCATACTAAGTTGCATCACCACTCCACAGTAGCCGCACGGCGAGTGCAGGGTGTATATTTTGATACTATTTTTATCAGCGTGGGGCCCTGTGCTGGGATACATGCACACATGCCTACCTCACCTGCTGACAAGCTCTCACCCGGGGCTTTACACTGCACTGAGCTGGTGCTAGAGGCGCCTTTGGCCAGTACTGGAGAGATGCGCGGATTAAGGCGGACCCCGCAGATACACCGCAGACCGGACAGATAACAAGCTGAAAAATCATTTTAATTTGGGTACAGGATTGAAGAAATGACATAATATTCCAAAGGGAAAAGTATATTGTATAAGGCAGTATACATTTTATTTAGTGCTACTTTAATTTGAGGGAAGTCAAATTCCTTTGTGCCCCGTCAACAACAGTCGAGCGGCGTCCAGAACACCATACTCCCGTCTCCCACCCCTCCACCAATATCGACAGAGTGTATTGGACACTGGATGTTCATGGAAGTGTAGATGACGAATAATCGTCCGGCTTGTTCCGCAACAATTGTCTTACTTTTCCATTTCACGTCACTCACTTTCAGCTTCAAGGGTTTCCCACAAAGTATTGCCTGCTTGTTATCTCTCTCTTTTTTTTTCATGATACCAAGATGACCGTGAAGTCGATCCATCTTCAGGTCAAGAGTGAGAAAATACCACACTCCATCGCTCAAACACATAGAATAGCTACGACCCAATCCATCACACAGACTCAACAGAGAGTATGAGGGGCGAGAGAGAAAAGGAGAAATAAAGTGAGAAGGGAGGGAGGGAGAGAGAGAGAGACGTAGGGTGAGGAAGAGGGAGGGAGAGAGAGAGAAAGAGAGGCAAAAATCTGTGAAATGGGCTGGTCATCTGGTAATTGCAGAAAATTGCAAAAAGTTATTTTATATTTTAAAAAATGAAAACGTTCTCTGTGCCTTCGTTCGTCTCGTAACTCATGTAATTGAATGAGGCGGCAGGCGATATAAATTCACTGTTTGATTGCATCACCACTCCACGGTAGCCACACAGCAGTATCTATATTTTCATACTAACTTCACCACCATGGGCCCCTGTGCAGATACAAGCCTCACCTGCTGACGAGCTCTGCCCCCTGGGTCTTTACACTACACAGAACCGCTGCTAGAGGCGCCTTTGGCCTGCACCCTACGCCAGCCTTGTTTTGGAATCCAAAAGCCGAAAGGCTTCAAAGAGGAGCCCACATGAGACGGCCCAGCGGACCGGCCAGAAAGTTCTTTGAAATCCAACACCCGAGTGGACCCAAGCTTGGTACGTCACATAGCCCACGGCAACGCTGTAAGGATAAAAACACCACCCTGGTCTGTTCTAGACATTGCTATTTTAAAATTGTAATATATCTGATTTGGTGAGAGTTACTTTCTGACATAAAGTAACAGATTACTCTACCCGCTAGGCCACCGGCCACAAAATTATGTGAGATCGGCGGACTTCACATTGAAGCAATTTCTTCGATTAATAATAATTGCAGTTATAATACATTTGATTATTTTGTTAATTTATTATTGTATCTATTTTAGCGACTAATATGGCTATTTAAAATTGTTGGGAGATTTTCTGCCCTTCTAAAATATTTTTATTTATTTATTTGCAAAATATCATCATTATTTTTCTCTCCCTTTTTTCCCTTTTACATATTGAGTTTAATAAAGTAATTTAAAATGAACACATTTGGAATTGAATTAAAAATATTAAATAAATCTAATTCAAGGTCTTGTGGTTTTCTCACTGTATTATGAGTTCATCAGCTGCAGTTTGTAGATAAGTAATAATTTGTTAGAAATGAAAGTTTCAAAGATATTCGCAAAAGTTATCATTTTCCGTACGCAGTGATTATGTATAATATGGATTGTTTGCACACTTTTCAAAAAAACTGGATTAAACCTATTAGCTGTAACATTGTGACGGCCAACCCCATCTCTGTCTCTGGCTCCAGCTGTTCTCAATGTTACCACTAGATGGAGGTGTTGCTTGCATTGTCCAAATGTTGTCACAGCAAGATTAAGTATTCTTCTGAAAACCTCCTCGGCCCCCAAAAGAGTGGCGTTACAAATGATTCAATTTTAAATCGACAATTAGATATTTGAGCACATACTTAACAAATACTTGAAACTTGCTGTGGATTTTTCTTGTTCCCCTCCCCGATAGAAGCTAATGGGAAAGGTTGCCATCTAGATCATTCTCAAATGAGTATAGAAGCCCTGGAAGCATTGTCAGTGACTTTTTAATATTTTTTGGCAGGAGTATTTGATGTCATGGCAACCAAACACTTGATAACAAAACGTCGTCAATTGCTGCTTCAATAATACATAGTTGGGAAGGTTCATTTTTTTGTAAAAGCAATCCTTTACAGTTAAGAAAAATCGAAATAAGTAACATAATACTATTATTCCATTTTAAAAGTAATGAAGGAATTTAATTGCATTACTTTTAAATACAATTCTAAGACAATCAATTAATGAATTTGCATATATTCCAATTATTTTTAATTTGGGGTTTGGTGAAAAATGATGTTCTGTAAATGTGGATGGTGCCTCAAATGATCCCGGGTCTCCTATAAAGGGGCTCTGCAACATACACATTTACAAAGTTACAATAATGGCCTTGAAAATGTGGAATGATTATGGGTGTGCATGCAATCCTCTAGTCCAGAGGTTTAATTCAATGAATCCTGTAGACTAACTGGAGTAATTCAATTGTAATCTAGATTACATATTTTAGAATGTAATTGTAAGGGCCTTTTTTTTTGTAATCTGATTACATAGCAATCCTGCTACCGTGAACGTATGTCAATGTTTTCAGCTCTAAACTAGATATTGATAAAGAGATAGTGTATTGGATGGCACCTTCTGTATATATTGGGCCTGTGGCGGTAACTCATCTCTTTCCCGTCAGATCACCTGTAGCCTCATTGCAAGGTTATGCTAACCAGCGTCAGATGGCGTTCTGCAAAATTTAGCTTGGCACGGAGGTCTAATGGCCAGCTACTCAGAGGATGGAGTGTGCGTGTTTGCACACAGCCAGGGCCGATTTACTGCCAGTGTCAAGTATGTGGGTTTGTGTGTGTGTGTGTGTGTGTGTTTGTGTGTTTGTGCGTGTGTTTTAAAAGCAGTTGGAAACAAACATGCACAGTTGCACACACACACAAACATTTCAGAAGCTGTGAAATGTGGAGAGTTTCAACACTTAACATTATGAATGAATAATAAAAATACTTGATTTTAAATTACTATTGAAACATTTATTTTTGTTCGACCAGTTCGGCCGGTGGTGCTTATAGCGCTATGAATTGTCCACAATGTTGACATTAGTAACTTGTTCCAAATTGTTTGTGACTATATGCTTCTTGTTTTCGAACTGATTACCATAAATTGGATGTGTGCCACAGCTGTCTGTTAAGACAGTGCACTACAAAGCACACATACGCTTTGCGGCAAGTCTGACCCCCCTTCTTCGCCCGTTTCTAGCTAATCCTGAATAAAGATTCAGAAAGAAGGTCCGAATGGGCCAAAAATCATCAAGATTTGAAAAATAGACATCAAGAAAAATAAACTTCAATATAAAGGCAGTTAATCAGTGTTTTAATTTTTAGTCTTTCACGAGTGAAACCAGGAGTGGTCCCAGCCTGTCTGAAAATCTACGAGCGTGTCGGTAAACAGATCACCAAGCTCGCCCCGCATGAGAAGTGAACCGAGGGGTCAAAGGTCGCATAGGTTGAAATGTGACTTCTGCACCTCAAGACCCTCACAGCACGTCAAGTGACGTCCATGCAGCATTCAAGCCAGACGCCATGCCGTCACGTTCACCCGTCACGTGGGGTCGGCCGCCGTAAAAAACTGGCCCTCGCCAGTGTATTCCCATTGCATTCAGCTATTTGATGGCAATCAGACATACAGTGAAAGCTTTCAATCAAGGAGTCCATTCCAAAATACCTGAACACGCAGTGGTACAGAAGGAGTAAGGATTACAAATGTTACAAGTACATAAATCTACATTCATGTACGCGTCATGTTAAAAAATAAAAATATGCTCATGTTAAACTTGAAAGGGACAAAAAAAATCTAACAATACAATGCTGGGAGGGCGTGGTGCCAGAGTGGTTATAGAGCACGTCCCCCAGACCATGGGTCGAGCAGTGCCCCGGGTTCTCATCCCCTCCCCTGCAATGTCTCCCCCCCCAACTCTTCATCCCAGTTTCCAAGCTAATCCTATGGCTATCCCTCAATGAAAAGAATGAAAAATGGCGCTTGCGCCCAAAAAAGTAAGAGAAGCAGAGGCAGACAACCCAAACAATGGCGCAACATCTACAAATGATCAGGAATCAACCTTCCGACCCTAAACCGAACAACTCTGGATCGCCTTCTCTGGAGAAGGATGAACCATGTCGTGGTGCGTATTCTGTGGAGATGGTGAAATATCATTAAACACTTCAACTTCCACGGAGGAAGATGAAGGTTTGTAAATCCTACCTCGAGTCCATAACAGCATTTTAGTTTATTATGTATGTATTTATTTATTATTACCATTACTATCATTTTATTTCTATACCGGTAAATATTTATATTGTTTTTAGTTCTTTATTTATTAATGTATTTTTTTTGTACTAAAATCTTTCTGACATTAGTACTCCAGCGTTTCCTCTTGCTGTACATCTTCGGTGCCAAGCCATGTCTCTCATTTTAATGACAAATCACTTGCCTGTGTGTGTGTGTGCTCTTGTATTTGTATGTGGGTATGGTTGTTTTAATGGGTTGGGAAGGTTGGGGAACAAGTGTTCCTTTTGTTCTCGTTGTTTTGCTTTGTTGCTATAAAGCACTTTGAATTGCTCTGCATGAAAAGTGCTATATAAACAATTGATTTGATACTTATCGCCCAACAACACACACAGCAGAACGGCAAGCAAATATATTCACATAAATAGACTTTGAAGAAAACAAACAAGATCAAATAACAATAAAACAACTAGCACTAACATTATATACATATTCATATTCAGCCATTTTCTTCCTCGTACTTTGGGGATGCACGTTTTTGGTACCGTTGTTTGAACCGGCTCAAACTTCAACCCCCAACACATTCTGTTCCACAACTTCACTCCACAGAGAAATACTAAGAGTTCTTAAGGTTGAGCAGGTTAAGTTAAGTTCCAAGTTAAGTTTCTTCTTTAAGCAATGAGCCTGTTCTCTTTTATCGAACCGATTTTTTGGTATTTCCAACTGGGGTATCTATATTCCTCGAGTTGATATCAAAAATGAATGCATAGTCATCTTTAGGATCTATTGCAGAACCAAGTAAGTTCTATAGATGGGTTTGGGTAGTTCCAGTAAAATTCCTACCTTGAATAGGACTTCCAGTACTAATGTCTTCGCTGTGTTTTGACTTAGTTTTTAGCATGACTTATTTTTTAACATTGCTATTCAGTGGGAGCACACACACACCTACTGCATTATTTAAAAAGGATGGTGGCAACCCGTTCCATTTACTCATCTTCCTCAGATTTACGAGTGAATGCAGCCATTCAATTTGGTATAGATTAGAAGAACATATGCTATAGTAAACAGATTTTCAAACAATGTCCATTCAGCAACTTCAGTCCTCTACAATGACGGTGGTCATCAACTTTATTATTAGGGAGGTCCAAGGCATTCAGTCTGAACGACCAATTAGCTTCAGAGCGAAGCCGTACGCCATGTTCTAGCTGTCCTTAATATTCAGTCGTCTGGACTGCATACTCAGGTCCTGGAGCTGGCGCCGCCCGCTGGGTCCCTCCCCTGATTTACGCCTTCAGCTGTATACCATCACACCAACCAGCGACACCTGTCCCACAGTCCGACCGCATGGTCTGCCACCCTGCATGCTAACCTGGGGCCGGAATTTGACCTTGAAGACCCCAGAGGTCACGGAGGGTTCTGTTAGCCCTTAGACTGAAGCCTTATCTAATCGCTGCCTGGGAGGTTTCAGCTTCTGAGAATGGTGTTAAATGTTGCTAATGAAACACGCTATTTGTTTGAGGGACGCCAATGCTGCCAATCCATGGCATGACCGTGTACCCGTAACTTTGTGAATCATTCCTCATTTCAAGCTTAGTGAAGTTGTGAATACTCAACGCCAAATTGCAAGGCAAACTTGCAAGGCCAACGATTTCTTGGGCGTGACCCAAGATAGCGGCCATTCCAACTACCCGAGGCTTAAAGACCGAAAGGTTGGTGGTTCAAATCATGGCTCTGGCAGTCCTTGGACAAGACACTGAACCCGCAATTCCTCCTAATGGGTCGGGGTTGAGCACCTTCCCGTGCTGGTATTATGTCCCCGAAACGTGGAGTGTAGGGGATGTAATGGTTTTACGTCCGCCAGTGCATAATGTCTTTCGTGTTAATGCAATAACTTTTCTTGATTTGGTGTCTTAATGGCCTGGGGTAGGTTCATGAAGGGATTCGAGGCACTTTCAAAATGGATGAATTCAAAATGAACGTATTGGTCCATAACTTATGACCGGGTGGTTGGATTGTTCAGCTTTGTTTTCACAATAGTTGGAATTTCATATCTGGAATTACAATGAAAGTTAAGACACCACTTCCAATAATTCCAGACTGGTTTCCTATGATTCACCGCCGGGTTCAAAGTGGGCCATCACATCATAGGTGTAGCTTCCTTCAACTGCCTTTGTAATGTCACAAATTAACTGTTGAATTCTACAGGCACGTAGAATTCAACAGTTGGTTTCCTCTTACTATTACTGGAATATATATTTTTTTAAACGCATTCACACAAACAAACACACACAGACGGGAAGTACCACAAAATCCGAGATAGCATCGGATGCCTACCCGAAGCGGCTGCAGCACAACATGTGGTGGATGCTATCTTTGATAGGTGACACACCACGTTTCAAATCCATGCCATGTTTTGTGAGTTGGTCAGCTCGCTGGCTTAGCATTCACCACAAGCATTTTTGTTCACAACCTTTAGTACGTAGATTTTTAGTTTTGGTGTGGTTTTATTGTGGCACGTCCGTGCCATTTTTATCCTTTATTAGATCAGAGCAGTGGGAAAGGAGACATTCCACAGCAACGTGGCAACACCCATGTCCTGAGGGCATATTGAAACCGCAATTTGAATTTAGCGTGGGTTAGTTCTGGGGCTAACCCAGAGCTGATTTGTCACGGTTTTGTTCAGACAAAGTCTTAAACATGCGAGAGTCGTGCGTGTGCTCAGATCCGTGGAACAAGCAGCTTGCCGAGCTAGATACTATTTTTTTCTAAGCCATAGACGCGGTGAGGCCTCAAAATTAAATATATGGTCCTATGCTGTGCTGTGCAGTGTGTTGGAGACAGCAGCATGAAAAATAAACCGCGCTGTGACAGTGGTGGTGAGTTTCCCCCTTTTTGAATGAATGTCAAACTCCGACAAGTAGGACAGATGAGAACTTTGTTTCTCTGTGTGATCCAGCTTCTTGCAAGAACACTTTCAGTCAGCGCTAACCCGAGTCAGAACTCAATATCTTCCAGGATGAAACTGAACCGAAACCACCTATTCAAAGAGGGCTCGGCCTGCATGACGTAATACGCCGGGGCTGCTTGGCGTGTTTCATCTTGACTAAACTGACCCGGAATAAACACGCTGGTTGGAATACGCTGTGAGACACAACAGTTGCTAACACTGCCCCATTCGTAGTCTTGTGTCTGTGATTACAGCGCACATAACGCCCGTGAGATTGCATCATATACTGCATGTCCGCGCACCCCCTCTCAATTTTTAAAAATAATTTGTCAATATTCCAACTTCTTGTATTAATTAATTAGCAGTCACTGTATGTTTCATTCCGGACACAGTTTAGACGAGCATCATTGCCTTATTATGCACCCTTTATGCCGTATTAGTGAAATCACCATCTTTACAAACATGGCATGGAAAGAAACAAGCTGGTCAATTTGCCACATTGAAGTAAAATAGATTTTTGCGGGATTGTCCAAAATGCCTCAGCACCGTTATTTTTCTTGATTAGACAGGATTAATCAGAAACGGGGTTGAAGAGATTAGAGGTAGACATTCCGGGAAGAACTGCCGACGAGGGGAGTAGGACTCAGCTATTACAATGCACTGTGGCCTGTGGGGGGGCGTGATGGTGCAGCGCCTTTAACCACTCTGCCACCGCACTGCCCCAAATACAACTTGTTTGAACAGCTGCTAGCACAACTTGTTTTTAAATAAATCAATAAACTTGGCAAATGACAAAAATAACAAATGACAGAATTATTCATTCAATCCCCATTGAGTTTGACGCAGGTCCCTCAAAGGCCCTTTGTAATTCTAATTCTCCTGCAACCGCAACTCTGAACACACACAAAGTGGGACAGAATCCTCGCTTAAGTAACTTCAACCTAATTGTTTCAACGGAGAGTGCTGAAAAGTAAGTCATCCTTCAACGGGGCCAGACAAGTCATATGTGATGTGTCAAGAGGTCAACTTCTGCTAGATTCATCACCACACCACCTACTTCTCCACCACCTACCACATATATAATCATAATTATCGGTATACTGTCTACTTCAAATTCCTCATTTAATCATTTGGCAATGGGGCCGGGATTAAAGACTCTTCCAGACGATTAATAAAGCAGTAATTGCCGGGGGGGACCTATCAATTTTGGTTTGCGTGGTGTTTTATTGGGCAGCCTGTCTGTGTGTGTTTGACTGTGTGTGTCTAAGTCCAGCCAGGACATATGTGCTTTTAAAAGCCCATGAAAGGGAATCGGTGGTCACACATGCTGTATGGTTTTGCGGCCTAGGCCATGTGACTAATCCCTTCTCTAGTCCGTTATGGTTTTGACTGGGGGAGCGGACAAACAAGCTAATGTTAGCCACACCTGTTTAAGATCTCACTTGTATTATTGTGTTATGGTGATTTGAGAAACTCAGTACAACCAGCTTGAGCTTGGTTTTAGCTGGTTGTGCGCCGGTCCAACAGCTGGTCTGAAGTCAGCTGGTCTTAGCTAGAAGCAACGATTCTTCCACGCATCGCATGACGCTAGATTGTGCATTGAGTCTGGGCAAATCAGGCAGTGGTCGCCCGTATCCAATCAAATTATTTGAATCAAGATGTGGGCGGAGTATGGTATGGGCGAGGCAAGACGTGGGCGGAGTTTGGTGGCCACGCCTCCACGCTGCTTGTCCTGCGCTGTGACTGGATAACACAATTTGATTGACAGTTTTTTGACATGTTTTTCCACCCTGTCACCACTTCGCTGATAGTTGGTGTCAAGCTATACTGTCAGATACTGCATGTAATGACATTGCAAAAAGTAGTAACTGTAGTCCCTTACAATTACATGTAATAAAATATGTAATTATAGTTACATTTGCCTGGAATATGGGATGGTAACTTGTAAGAGACCACACCCACCCATAAAAATGGAATTTGAATTAGTAGGAATCCATGGAATTGTCATCTTGGTGTATCAGGGTTACTGATTTAAAAAAAATTCAGTAACTTATAGCTTTGATAGATTACTTTTTAAAAAGTAACATTCCCAACTGTGTTTACCGTACAGTAAAACATACTATGTTTTAATAGAGGAGTAACCGTCTCAATTCTTCACTATATGACATCGCTAAAATGTCATAACGGATTTTCAAGCTGAATGAAGTGCTTTTCATGTGACACTGCCATCAACTTTAGCACATACTTTACACCAGAGGTTCAACCGGTGCTACAGGTAGCTCACGGGGGGTGTCCGAGTCAAAACAATATATTAGCACAGCAAATTGACAGAGTATGCCTTAATGGACAGAGGGTCCGCTGTGGGGG
>OMKY01233936.1:0-19380 GCA_900302395.1 Bregmaceros cantori | reverse complement strand
AAAAGAGCTCTAAAAAGAAAAAGACCAACACAGACCGATAAAACTGTAGGTAGCTGTGATGATTGGTCAGTCAACAGCAGTGTTGTCAGAGTTACTTGTAGAAGGCAATCAGACTACCAATTAATTACTGCCTAGTGCCGACTCCACTTAAAAAGTAGCTTGGATTACTTTAAGTAAGAAAAATGTTCATCTCTTTTCATTATATATGTTAGCTGAAACAACAACAAGTACCCGGTAGTTTTAATGCACACCTGCTTTTAGTTCAGATAAATAATGTACAAAAAAAACTTTGAAATGATCAATTGTTTTATAATTATATTTAAAGTAAACAAGAAGCATCAAGGAGCAAAGAAAGTAAATAGTAATTCGTGTTTTGGGGAAAGTAACTACGGTAATCAGATTACTGCTTTGGAAAAAATATTTCCAAATGTATATTTAAATGATTAAAGTCACTGACATCACCAATGAAAAGTATATTAATTAATGTCAAAAGAGGGAGCAAAAATATGATTGGTTGATTCACCGCAGGGGTGGAGTGTGCTGTCCGCAACCGATGCCGCAGCTAGAACACATGTGTGACAGCGCATATTGAAATGAATGTTATATGAAAGACAAAACAATATTTATTTGCATGCTGTCACAATGACAGCCACAGGCTGGAGCCTCTCCTGTGAGCTGTTCAACCAGTTAAGCTCTGAATACTTGGCCAAACTTCAAATACTTCTGTCTTGTGGTTATTTCAATATATTTAACAAGGAGACACGATTACCTATCCAGTGGTTATTTCAATATATTCAACAAGGAGACACAAACCAGATTACCTATCCAGTGGTTATTTCAATATATTTAACAAGGAGACACAAACCAGATTACCTATCCAGTGGTTATTTCAATATATTTAACAAGGAGACACAAACCAGATTACCTATCCAGTGGTTATTTCAATATATTTAACAAGGAGACACAAGCCAGATTACCTATCCAGTGGTTATTTCAATATATTTAACAAGGAGACACAAGCCAGATTACCTATCCAGTGGTTATTTCAATATATTTAACAAGGAGACACGATTACCTATCCAGTGGTTATTTCAATATATTCAACAAGGAGACACAAGCCAGATTACCAATCCAGTGTGTTGTGTGAAAAGTAGGGGTGCAACGATTAGTCGACTAATCAGTGACGAATCCATTATAAAATGAATCGACAACTAATGTAATCATCGAAAATCGGCAACAAATTTAATCGTTGTTATTGTCAGCAGTTTTGTGCTGAGGTTTCCCCCCATTTATCCTTACAATTTGATATAATTTCTGAAAATATGAAACATTAAATTGACATAATTAATTAAAAAAACAAATCACTATGAAAAAAACTATAAAAATATAATTTATAAATTACATGTAATGAGTTTGTGTCGGAAGAAGTAACTTAATCTTTTTGATCACATTTCTTTTAAGGAAATAACTTAATCAGTGTACATTTTTGGTTAGAAAGAGCCAAATTTGACTAGATTTCAAGTTGACAAGATTCATTCCTTGTAATTGTACCACGCTGTATTTTTTAACTAGTATTTTTTTAAAGAGAAAAATATCTAACCGATTAATCGCTTCAATAATTGCCAACTAATCGACTACTAAAATAATCGTTAGTAGCAGCTCTAGTGAAACGCACACACCACATTAGAGGGGTAATCTGGAAAAAGGCAGGGAAATGTTGCACTAATGTGAGATCGCAAATCAAGTGCTGAATGGCCCTAGTCTCCAAGTGAGGTCGGGAGCTGAAAAAAAATCAAAACCAACAGGGTTTGAGGATCAAAAAAACATCCTTTACAAAGAAGAGCTTTTATAAAGAATTAAAGACAATACTTGGTTGGTTAACTTTCTGTCATGCATTGGTATGGCGACGGCAGACTACAGCTCATGTTATGAATACCGTGACGGAGAGCGGGAGAGATTCACAGATGGTTAGTATGTACAAGAGGATATTGCATGCGTTGGTTGGGCTGTGCACTCTTAGAGTTACCTGCTCTAAAGCCTGCTGGCTCTTCTTGCGACTCAGCTGCAGCTTCTCGTTGGCCTTCAGCAGCTCTTCAATCTGCACCAACCACAGACCAGATCCACCAATCAATCGCAGATCAAGATTTCCAGACATTTCCAGACAGCACATCCTGACAGACACTGGCTGTTTGATCTGTTCACCCACATACATTTTGGGTTTCAAAAAACCTCTTGAGACCCATTCAACCAGCGTGCTTCCTCCATATCTGAACTCACTAAGGGTACTGAATATAGCCTTTAATATATCCATAACATTTGGTGTCAGAAACGGAGAGCACTTAAATTCAATTGTAGTACATTACTGGATCACAATTGAAGTACATCCACTGGAAAAAGATCAATGGAATGAACATCAACATACAAAACATAATTATCCAATAAATTATTGGTGATGGTAGAGTTTGCTGTAGAAAAGGTGAAAAAGAATGTGTTTTTTAGTACGGTGGGCCACATGAAAAAGCTTAACAGTTACAACATAGATGTGGGTGAAAAAAGCGGGGCGCATAAGCCATAGTTTGCCTGTAAACTGACCTTTGCAGTGTCTTTGTGGTTGGCGGCCTTCTGCTGTTCCATCATGGCAGAGTGGGATCGAAGCTGCTCCTCCAGCTGCTTGCCTAGTTTCTCGGATTTGGACAGCTTCCTCTGTAGAGACACACACGCACGCATGTGACGTCAACGGAACTTACAAGTTATGGGTTGTTAACATAAGCGACGCAGACATGAATGTGCTAACGATCAAAGGCAGTCATGTTGTCATCGTTCCTGATGGATTCTGTTGTCAAAGCAAAACTTTGCATTCCTGGCCACATTTCACAAAAGATCTCAGGGCGTATGCCTCCCCCCCCCAAAAAGGAAACACACACAGTCCCACAACGTTATCTTGACCAATAGCTTCCGCTAACAAGAAAAAACATGAGATGGCCAACGCCGCTAGATCACAACAAACCTCATAAGACACATTTCCTAAAGGAATTAAAGTGAGAGGTTGCATGAACTATTAGCCAAGTGATGACTAATCAATTATGAAATGTATTGACAACTAATTGAATATTTGATCATCGCCATGGAATTGAATCATTGTTGTTAAAAGCTTAAAGTTTAAAGTTTTTTGCTGACAACACCATCATTATTGCTCTACAGTCTGCACAAATTTGATACCACGTAAGAATTTCAGAAAATGTACTCATACTTATTGATTTATATAGCACCTTTCAGGCTTTACAGAAACAGAACATTGAACAGTATACCATTACCCACAGCCACCCAAGTCAACAGGCACACACTTAACCACACACTAGCTAGGTCAAAGAGATGTGTCTTGAGCTTCTTTTTAAAAACATCAACCATCGTGTTGCCCAGTAGCTCAGTCGGTTACGCAGTGCACCGAAATATGCCTTAATGGCGCAGTGAGTCGGTGGTTCGAATCCCACCAATGACGTATTTCCCGCATGTCTACCCCCCATCTTCACCTGTTTCCACTAACCCTAATAAAATAAAGCTTGGAAAAAAACTGCTTGAATGGGCTGGAAAAAAACATTTAAATTAAAAAAAAAAAAAAAACATCGACAGTCGCCACGGCCCGGAGGGCCTCTGGTAGATTTGTAAATGTTTTGGGGATTTTTAAATGGGGGAAATAGCCAACCAAGTCGACTAACCATTCAATAATCGGTAACTAATCAACTAATGGTTAGTTGCAGCCCTAAAGATCTAAACTCACCTCCAGCTCCTTGCTCTTTCTCTGTGCTTCAGTGGAGCTTTCTTCACATTCCTTCTGTTTGGTGTGCAATTCTTGCATCTGCCAACAGAGCCACGTTGCAGCATGTCATGTGTGATCATCGCATCAATGATGTGCTGCAGTTATCATGGCTAACAAGAAAAAGTGGTTTGACGATTTACATTCATTTTTAATCCCCTGAATAAAATAATCACATTCAAATTCATCCAATTGTTAAGCCCTTCTTTCACCCAATTCTCCAACTTCTGACCAGTCTTGACACGGGAATATGTCTAGAGGGTTCATTTATTAAGCTAGACTGGACATTAGCCGGGTATCGGCTAGCTAAGCTAATCTATGAGCTAAGCAGGAGAACATGGCCAAACAACCAGACATGAGGAAGCATCACTGATTTATAGCCGATTGGAGCCTTTTAGCCAATCAGGACAATGGAGACTCTACAAGTCACATATCCATAACGCACGTTTTTTGGTCGCCACGATTTGACATTGCACGTATTCTTGAGAAATTGTTGGCTGTGGCGAGCATCTCGCTGAGCGGGGGGGCGCTGCCTGCAGCTGTGCTGTTTTGGTACGGCGGCGGCGGAGTACCGACAGCTCATAAGCACCAGCAGACCACCAGATAACCGCAACCTGCAGCCGTGCTGCTTTGGTACGCCAGAGGCGTACATGCTGGTTAATCAACAAAAGTATCAGAAAGAGACTTCTGCTGCAAGATGTTCCTGTGTGTGCTCAGCCTCTCCCGTGCCTGAAAAAAAAGGGCTGAGTATACACACAGCATTGAAACAGAGACATGGCTCTTCGATGGGCGGCGTGGGGGGAGTGGAGAGGGCGTTTAATTTGGTGACGCCGATCAAATCGTCAATTGATTTTGGGGGCCACGATCATCACGATGGGAAATTTCAAATCGCCACACGCCTATGACTGACACAATAAAGCATATGTTGGTAGGACCGGTGCCATATGTGTGAAATATGATTGTGCGTTGGAATTCCCCAGTAGACGAGTTTACCCGCGAAATACAGGGGGCTGGCATTTTGTCCCGCCGAGATGAAACACTTCCGGTGCCTGTATAAATTCCATTTAATCTCGCCGTAGTGGACCGCGGTGGCTCCCAAAAAACACACAAAAAGCACACCAATTCAAAATCCGACCACTAGATGTCGGTCTGTGACCAGTTACACATTACCTCCCTTGCATCGTTCATCATTTTACATAAATATTGATGGAATACAGTCAAAATCCGACTTAAAGTTACTCACCGAGTGGTCACATGTTCTTCTGGACCAATAGGCTGGCTGTTTGTACTAGTTATTACAAAAGGAATGAGAAAATGGAACGAGTTGCACTGATTATTAAATCATGCATTTGTGGGTCACAGATCCATTTTAAATAACGCAGTAGGTGTGTGTTCCCACCGAATATACATGTTGAAAAATAGCCAAAAACACAGCAAACTAAATGACACCAGACGTGACGTTCAGACACCGGAAGTACCCCACGAACTCGTCTATAGCCCTTCTGTGACAGAAATAAAAGTTGGAGCAACATACCCGCTGCTGGAACTCTGTCACCTTGAGCAGGGCGTCTTCTTTGCCCTTCTTCAGAGAAGCTATCTGATCTTTCAGCCACTTGTCAGTCACTGTGGACAGCAGAAAGCGCAGTTCAGTGTGGCATCTTCAGTTAAGGTTAGCATGCAAATTCAGATGAAAGATTGTGTAAACAGTCAACATTACTCATCACTGGCCCTAGGCCATCAATAAAGCTTTAAAAATTGGCACTTAGAGAGTAAAATCATGGATCACCCCCCCCTGAGAGAGCAGACGTGCAGTATACGACCATGAGGGGATGCGATCTCACGGTTCTGCATACATGGTGGCCATGAGGGGGGGGGGCATCCCCAGATAAAAGGAGCTTTATCAGGGGCTTGACGAAAAGATTTCCTAGGCAATGCACATTGGGTAGGAGATGGCTTCGTAAATGCCCAAAGTCATGGACTAATACCATAGACTGTATATAAAAATGGACACCACGTTCCTTTTGATGTCCGTGCCTACTTCCGGGTTGGTATGGGGGGGAGCCTAGTCTCCTAAATCCGAGGCCTAGGGGAATTCCAATACAAATATTCCAATCTTAGCAGCCTGTTTTAGCCTATTTAAAGATTGTTTCTAATTAATTTTTTAAATTTATATTGCCGGGATAATTATCGGTTAATTGTGTGAGAGGGGGTCATAATTTCACAAACGCGTCAGATGGCGTTAATATTTTTTATTTCAGCTCCCATAGGATCCCATTCATTCTGACTGTCATTGCGCCCCTAGCGGACAGTACCACCAGAAGAAGTCGCGTGTGTGTGGGGCGTCTCTCTCTCTCATATACTGTATAGCTCTCTCTATCTCTCCTTGTCTCCAGATATACGGGTAGTTTCAACAATGGCAGCGAGCGGTCGGTGGCTTTAACTCGACTTTGATGAAAGCAATGGGATGACATCATGCACGCTGCGTCTACTTTATATACAGTCTATGGCTAATACACACTCACTGGATTAAAAGCGTTACTCACCCAAATACTCCTTCTTCTTAACCTGTAAGACAAGGTGATAATCAGTATTAAACCTTTGTCAAGCATTGAAAAATGTGTATAATGGTCAATACATTTTTGTGTCTTTCCAAAGAGAATCTACTTAAAATGTGTATATTGCGTGTGCATGCAAATAAAACTGATTGCCATATGGAAGAAGAACTTACGGCTAGCACTGTGTTCCAGGCAAACATAGCAAGGGTGAGAGCGCCCACAAGTGCTGTGACCACCACTGCCGACCACGGCACTCCATGGAGGTCCTCTCCTGGCCGCCACTCCTCAGGCAGCAGCGACACCATCTGGAGAGACGACCACATTGCATTGCAACTTACAATAAACAGATATTTTGAACAAATTTAAAAACAAAAAAATAATTAATAAATTAGGGCGGTAGTATGAAGTATAAGAAGTATGCGTATAAGTAACCCTTTATGTATAGATTATTTTGGGAAATCATGCTAATATACAAAATCATATAAAAAAATATATGAGCATAAAGAAAATACAAGTTTGTGGTTTATGCACAATTGTTTTTGTGGTATGAAATAGTTGAATAATAGAAAAGGAGAAAATAGTTTCTGATTCCACTGAACAACTAGAGGCACTCAGAGATTGCAAACCTGCGCCGTAGTGGTACAAAAAAAAAAATTTGTACCTTTAGTGGTAGCAGTATGTGTGGCAGCGCGATTGCGATTGACGCCACTGGCGCCAACTACATTTCCCAGCATTGCTGCAACCCTGAATTCTGGTCACGTGACCGCGGTAAGCGCCCAGCGATCTAGCGGTAAGTTGGTGATCAAGTATGATTATGTTACTTATAGGCTACAGAAAATTTAAAAATGCACCAGAATTCAATCACTTCTTCCGTAGGTCATGTACAACAACTCTACAAAATTTCATCCAGATCCGTGCACAACTTTTTCAGTTATCCTGGGGACAAACCAACGTGACTAAAAACATAACCTGCTTTGCGACGTAGCCCCGCCGCAGGTCATTAATTTTGTTCATGAACCTGAAGACAAATTCAGGTCAGGATTTACAGTGGGTTGGCCTGTGTGTGAGACTAGACTGGTATGTCCAGTTTTCAAACAACCTGCCAGGTTTAAACCCATCAAGTAAATAGTGTAAATAGACAATAGTCTCTGAATATAAACAACAACAACAAAACACTTTCATCAGTTCCAATGAAGCAGTGTGGGAGTGATCAAGATGTTGTTATAAATACATAATTACAGAAATTGCATTTAAAAAAAAATCTAATAATTTACAATCAGAGAAAGCACAGTGACTTATAGTGTTGCCAGGCTAAATCAATTATGACAACATTGATGAATGCCTTTTATCCCCAAAAACAGTCAAATCTGATTTGACGATTTACATATTTGAAATATCTTATCACAAAATAATCTGAATTTTAAATAATTTCATTCATCATCATCATCTTCTCGGAAGCTGCAAGGTTATGATGTTAATAATTGCAGGCGTGAGAGGATTGTGCCATGTCCTAGCTCAACATTCCTCATAGGATGCATCATTTCAATGACAAACTGGTGACACATAAATTGAGTCAGCAGGGATAAGCTGGATTTGAATCTTGCTTCAGCTCTTCGTTTGAAATCAAGAGTGAGTTTTTTTTCTTTTCTGGAATTTCATTTACTGAAGCAAAGAATAAAACCTAAAAAAAGACAAAAAAGATTCATTATTTTTGATTATTTTAAAAAAGATAACATACATCTTGTGTAAATGTTTTCCTGCCTTCGGTGTCATCGTATTTTTACATCCCAACAAGGCATGCAGAACTCTTTCAGCAACCATTTCTAAGCACCTTGCAAATATTCAAGACAAATTATATCCAAATATGAGCGTGTCTAATATATTGAAATGATTTTTAATTTCTAAAAATATCTTTCAACTTCATGCCCAGTTCAAGACTATCGTATTCAGCAGCCAAAGAGTTAATTGGACCAAACCTCTGTGTTAAACTAAACCATTTATACCATAAGCACAGCAACGGTGTTCCATAATAACCCAAGAACCTCCATTAAATGATGAAGTTTTGCTTAAACACTCCTGCCAATACAATAGTAGTCAACAACTATAGTATGCAACTCATACTTGGCATTGGCCAAGTCTGCACTCTCAAACAGTCAAATGACGACACAAACAAAGAAAGGTTCCTCACAGATGCAGGAAGGTTCCCCTTTTCTGTTCCTTGCTGTGGCAGTTTGACCCAAGGTTTGCCATGACCAGGGCTTTCAATTGATATTTTCTCCCAATCGGTTCGTTTCGAACAGAAACAGAATTATAACGTTTCTGGTTATGAGTTCCACCAACAAATTAAGGTTCCCAACCGGTTAGAACAAAAAAATATTGTTCACGGAATGGTTAATTTAATTCCTGTCAGCTGTTTAATGCTATATAAAACCTGTATTAACCGGTTAACATTATTTTTAAATGTGTTCCTGTTCCATAACATAAAAAATAATAATGTTCCCGGTTTTCGTTTCCGTTCCTTGAACCGGTTCAAAGCCCTGGCCATGACACAAGTTTGACAGCTGTCAGTTAGGGCTGAACGACTCAGACTGTACCCAGGGATGTCCACAATAACAATAAGTCACGAGTTTTGGCGATATCTACTGACCACTCAGCTGCTACTAGGGATGGGATTGTGGCGTTAGGCTTCCAAAAATTGCCGCTGAAGGGAGGAGAAGCACCTCCTTCTTTTGGGAGGAAAAGCGGGGCAGAGCTGGATACACGCGGCATAGTTTACATTGGTGCATGTTCCCATGAGAAAGTCAGAGTGAAAGTTATTCTTTCCTTTCACTGTGATTGCACTTATTTGTGTTCGGTTAGCAATCTCTTGTGTGATTGTAATGTGATCTGAGTGTTTACATTTTTGATTTGGGAGTGCGTCTATATTTTCGTGTGTGCGCGTGCTTGTGTATATGCGTGCCTATAAGGGTGGGTTAATCACCAGTCTCACAACTAACCAAGGAGTGAGGTTCCCACACAAGGCTGGTCTAACCTGCATATAACTTGAATATTTTAGCTAATTAAAACAGCAAGGTTCTACACGAGTGTCTTAGAAGTTCTAATCATTGGATTCATTTTCACCATGAATTCTTTAGTCAGTCATTGACCAAGTGGACCAAACTTCTTAGAATGGGCAAATAATAAAATGTCAAGAGTATATTCAATAGTGCAAATGGACAAAAACTAGGAATTTCCCTTTTGAATATGTAAATATTACAAATGCCTCTTATATAATGTCACTCGTCAAACCACATTTCCACGTTAATTTGAGTAATTGCGGCATATTCAATCTTGATTGGCAAACCAATTTAATACGAAAACACTATGAATCACTTGAGCCTGTTTGGCTCAAGGGACTGTTAGACCCTGCACACATCCAGCCCCCATACATAGTCTTGTGCCTGCGTTCACAACACTCGCAGCGCTGTGAGACCGCTTCCCCTCACAGTCATATACTGCACGTCCAGTAATCCCCACTTCTTAATCCCCCTTTCACAGCAAAGCACCCTTAAAATAAAAATTAGGAAAAATTGTGCTGGCAGCCTGGCACCGAAAAACTAACTTAAAAATAACTAAATAAGATTCCCCTGTACCTCTTTCCAAATATGGAAATGGAGAAAATAAATAAATAGAAATAAAAAAATAATAAAAATGAATGAATCCAAACCAAAATCCAGAAAATGAGATTTCACAAAAACAATGGATTTTTAGGAAAACAAGGGGAAAATGCAGGTTACAGCCCCTAAAAACAGGGTACATCATCAAGCTGCACCAACCCCCTTCCTCACTGTGGAACATAACCTAATCAACACCCAAATGCAACACGTGAAGTCTTTTCACACCCATTCACTGCCGACAGATCTCATCACATGGGACTGAAACTATAGATGTCAACAATTGAACAATGATATTTTAATAGCTGAAGTTATCACATTTTTTTGTATTCTGCCAAAATTACCATTTTAAGTGGTACTAAAAAAGTTAATATTAAATTGATTAATCAACCGATAAAATGAATGATTCGAATAAAGCATTAACCAAATTTTTTCACCCTTAGTTGCAACGATAAATTGAAGCAGTTTTAGTTTTTGTAGTCAAGTCGCCAGGATTAAATTAAGTAATCGTTTCAGCTCAAATTCTAACCCTTAGACATGTTTAGGACTAGAGTCCTCGTGCAAAATTACCAACACAATTTGGGGAATCTTAAAAAAAAAAAAAAAACATCTTTGTGATATCAAATTTCAGTGAACAATGCACCCAT
Organism: Bregmaceros cantori; assembly: GCA_900302395.1. Lineage (NCBI taxonomy): Eukaryota > Metazoa > Chordata > Actinopteri > Gadiformes > Bregmacerotidae > Bregmaceros > Bregmaceros cantori. Next base: position 8,711 of record OMKY01233936.1, on the reverse strand, counting down.
GAGCATGATCACAACCAAAATACACTGCATAGTGCTTCTATTACACCAACAAAGCACAATCCTTGTGGTTCATAGAGTTAATATCCTAATATTACCTGTGCGGAATGAAATCCGTAATGTACTATTTGGCATAAACAGACCAATAACAGCAATTGGGAAACAACATGACTTACACTTGTGTTGTTTAGCCTGACCTACTATGGATTGACTATGCCGCAGGTTCAAATCCCCTGTCCGGCTTTTCTGCAATGTCTCTCCCCGACTCTCCATCCCAGTTTCCGATTTAATCCTGTCACGATCTCTCTCAATAAAGAATGAAAAACGGCGCTTGCGGCCAAAAAATAACTTAATAAGAAACAAAGAACGTTTGGCATTAAACAAATATCAATTGTCCTGCGGGGCGCGCGGTGGCAGAGTGGTTAGAGAGCGCATCCCCCAGGATGCACACCCTCTTCGGCTTTCTACAACACCCCCCCTCGTCCTGCTAATCAATGACTAATTGCCATCCCTAATCATAAAACTCACTGTACGGTTAAGTATATGTATACGTACGTTATGTGGCATTACTTACCACTTCACGTCCATTATATAGAGGCAAATACAACAACGTAGCTAGGCTCCCATCTACTGGTGATTGATAGTATAAGGACAGCATATTACCATGTATAAATCAATAATAAAGCACTTTTAAACTGACAATGTTATGCAAATATCGCTCTCTGCCCGTTCGCTTGACCGCGATGCTACCACGTCTGCCGCCGCCAAGCTGTGACATGCAACAGCCCTATCGGTTTATTGCAATTGTTTAATCTCAATTTAAAGCAAGGGCATAGACGGGTTTACGTGCGAAACACTGGGGGAGTCATTTAAACAATGCCAACAGAGGATCCTGGTTTTCGTTGACCGTATTCTCCTTCCACTTGAAAGATACAACGTTTCAAGTGGAAAGCACATTACACGCACATAACAGTTACTCACGTTCTGCATCTCCTTGACCATCAACACGTACAGATAACCTAATGAGATGTCGGGCCGGGGGGTGACGACGTCGCTGATGTCCATGATATGATATCTATTGAAATACCCGCATCGAAAATATCACTACTAATAAAATTAAAAAACACAATAACAACAATGATAATGGGAAGGGTGGTCAGTTTTCTTGTGGTGCTGAACCGAAAACGTCGGACGTTAAACCAAGCGAATGCTAGCCGTCAAAAGCAAGACGACTTGACAATAACAGCCGGTGCGCTCCGTAGATCGCCCGTTGAATTAGACAAATACATCAGGCGGCCCATTCTACACCCACTGGCCTACCACAGCGATGACTGTACTATACGTATTAAATCCATACAGCCCCCCCAAAACACCCCACAGGGACCGCGAGAGATTGAACTTTGCACGGACAACGTCGGCTTTAGCGGTGGGCTGGAACCCGCCGAGATGTCGCGATAACCCATTAGAGTTTTTAAAAACAGAGCCGGAGACATCGCGAGAGTTGCGGCGGGTGAACCTGCCTCGGTGGAACACACACGTCAACCACAGCACAGGGAACACCAGCGGTGCCACCAGAGACCTCTAGCGGACAAGTGAAGTAATGAGGGTTGAGGAGGTTACTTGAAAAGAAATATTCGGAAACTCTGTAACTCACCAAACTTTAAAATATTACTTTAATTTTGAGACCTAATACAATCCACGGGTGGGAAATGAGTCTGTGTACCATTGTGCAATTTCTTGAACACAGACTGCCCTGTCATAGGCTGCCCTGCACAATGACTGTCCCTGTACATAGACTGCCTGTATAGACGAGTTCGGGGGGTACGTCCGGTGTAATTTAGTTTGCTGTGTTTTGGGCCATTTTTCAACATGTCTATTCGGTGGGAGCGCACACCTACAGGGTTATTTAAAAGGATGGTGGTAACTTGCGGTGTGCTATTCCACACCCAAATGCTCTCGTGCGGATCGGTGACCCACAAACGCATGATTTAATAATCAGTGCAACAATTCCTTTTGGAATAACGAGTAGAAGCAGCCAGCCTATTGGTCCAGAAGAACATGTGACCATTTGGTGAGTAACTTTAAGTCGGATTTTGTCTGTATTTCATCAATATTTATACAAAACTATGAACAGAGCGAGTGGTGTGATGTGTAATGGTCACAGAGCGACTCCTAGTGGTCGGATTTTGAACTAGCGTGCATTTTGTGTGCTCGGACTTCGGTCCAGTACCAGAGTTGACATAGGCAACAATAAGGCACCGGAAGTGACCTGCAGAACGGCGGGACAAAATGACTCCCCGCAGTGTTTCGCGGGCAAACTCGTCTACTGACTGACCAGCTCTCAACAACTGCTTTATTGCACTATTATCGCACACCCTTAGTGTTTCTTCCATACAGTCTGTCAACTTGTGTCATTGACAATAGCAATAAACATGAATTAAAAAAAGAAGAAGAAAAAAACAGTTTTCATTGCTGTGCAGTGAAAAGAGGCCACCATTGACCACTCACCGCACTGGCCCATTGTGTCAGCAAGGTCTTGAGCAGGGAACAAAGGCCGCTGCTGTGCTGCAGCGCCGAAGACAGGAAACTTGGTGCTTCGTCCTCACGCGAGTCCACAGCCTGGGGTCCTGGCACGGGCTCAGAGCCTGCAAACACACAGAGTGACAAGGTTGAGAAGGGGACACTTTTGGATAACTCGTAGTCCAAAATCACACCGAGTCAAATGAACTGAAATTAAAAACACATTCAATTATTTGCTGTATGATTCGGAGTATTTCAAGTAATTCAAAATGATTCAAAAGAGGATATACTTTTTTATAATCAAATCTAACAGCTGGCGTTTATAGCAAATAACATTTGAGTAATAATTTGATAATAAAGCCAATACTACGAAATAAGACAAAATTGGCTTGCTAGAAATGACTAGTAATTAGCTTGCGATAGCATTAGCATCATCACCAATCTGCCTCACTTCCCACCACCTAGTTTGAGGTGTGTCGCAACACATGTTTTTGAATTGTGGGTCGTCGAGTTTAGTCACTAATGAATTTATTTTTTTCTTTACACTGGATGCATGAACAGATGAAAGGGGATGCGCTCTGGAATTATATATTGTGACAATGTAAAGACTTTAAGAATAGCTTTGTATCAATATTTTGTGTTTAAGAATATTTTAGAATATGATGTCTGATCAATAAATAATTTAGATCTATATTCCCACTCTTATAGAATGTAAGATTGAGGCTATGCCTGCATAATTAATCGACTCAAAATAAAATTTTGAATTATTTTGCTCAGACAATTTGAAGTATTTTATTACAGCAACATTGTGAATTATTTGGATGTTGCCGGTTTATAAGTTAAAAATACAAATATATAATAAATACAGTTATTTGCATCAAATATTTACTTATATAAAACTTATCTGTACTTCATCTCAATTTATAGGGACACAGTTAATTTGTTTTATTTTGAAATTTCCGATTCAAAGACAAAAATCAATTTGAATTTTTAGCCAAAAAGCATACAGCCATACCAGGACATGTTAAATGGCTCATGCTGTGTTATTGGGGTTTAGGGGTGTTGTAACATGAAAGAGAGTAAAATTACAGATGTCTCCTTGGGTCACCTTGGATCGAGTGGCAAGATAGGAATCTATTTTAAGACGGAAATCGAGACGCCTTTGAGCCGCAAGATGCCGTCTCATGTCCTGTGACCACATCGTGAACTGAAGTTTCCGTTTACAGTGGCACCGCACAAACCAAGCGTGAAATGTCAAAAAGTTGTCACAAGGCCTTGTAATGTACAAAAGCAACCACCGGCAGGAGTCGAAGTAAAAGTTCTCAATTCACGAATAACTGTGGGGCAGTTTGTGGAGCATTTCTCTGGTCATGTAGGCTGGACATGTATTCATCTCATGAAAGAATAGTAACCAAATGCAGCAATTCTCGATGGTTTGACCCAGGACAACATACCTGGTCGTCAATTTGTCAGGCTGCTGTTCAACAAACGTTCTTCTGACCAGATCAGTGTATGTTGAAGATGCACACACTTATGTCTTATATGGAATTTGGCATGAAATATACATATTTAAAAGTGCACAGTAGTGGCTGGCTGACGAATCCTAGAAATGTCAGTCCCAAGTCAGATGCCTCCTCAGTCAGTGGCATTGAAACTGATATTGTTTTTGTTGTCGTTGTTGTACACTACCTTTCAAAGACCTACTGCCGATAATCCTGATATTGGAAATGGCATCGTCGATAATGTGAGATATCAGAAATCACAATATTCAATATTATTGAATATAAAATCAGTAGTTGGGGTGGCTGGAGCTCGGTAGAGGGCCGTTCCAATGACAGGGAGGCTGAAGGCGACTCCATCAGTCTACAATACATGTCAAATTGGGCAAGGAACTGAACCCCAAATTCCTTCCAGTGGGTCACGGTTGGGCTATAATAATTTATTTATTTTATATCGAGAGAGATTTATATTTTTTTTTTTCTTTTTTCATGAATAAATGAAAGCGAGCGAACAGAAGATGTACACTTTTCTGATGACCAGAAATCCACATCTTCATGAAGATCACATTTTTGGTTTATTGAATCTGAAGAATTTACCACCATCTAGCAAATAGTGATTTCTGAATGTCCACCAAAAATGCGTAAAGATTATATGTAAAACAAAAAAGTATAAAAAAAGACAATTTGGATTTCCTGATGGGAAGAGTTAATAACTTTCTATTCTCCAACTCTCATAAGGCCATTTTTTTCTTATTTGTCAGCCAAGTGAATCAGTCAACTGAATCAGTTTATTAAAACGGCATGATACATTTGGAATTACAACTTCTATTTCACGGTACTGACCTGAGGAATCGGGCTCCACACCAAATCCAATGTCCGCAGGCTGCTCCAGCACATCAGGCACGACAGTGGTGTCAAATCCTGGTGATTGCTGGTCGTTGTTGATGACGCCTCCTTTGTTCACATTGAGGTCCGTTCCTTGGGTAACCTCATCTTCCACCTTGATTGGGTGCTCCTTGTGCTCTTCCTTGGTGTCTGCCAGATGTTTCTCAGCATCATCTTCTCCTGCATGATGTTTCCAAGCATCGTCCGGCTCTGCGAGCTGCTTGTCCATTTCTGCCGGCTTAGCATGATGCTCCTCTGCGTCACCCGGATCATCGGTGTGGTCAGAACCGGTGTGATGTTCCTCTAAGTCAAGTTCTGGGTGATGGCCATGGGTGCTTTCAATTTCCTCATGATGTTCATCATGGTCATCAGTTTGTGTAGGATGATCTTCGTCATGTTTGTCATCTGCAGGATGATCATCGGAGTCTGTGTCAGGTTTCTCAGACTTTTCAGGCTTGGTATCAACTTCTTCAGCACTGCCGGTTTCTTTGTGATCTTTGTCATGGTCCTCAGTTTCTGTGTGATGAGCCTCGTTATCATCCTCATGACCATCCTCTCTTTGGAGGTCAGTCTCTAGATGATCACCCTCCGAGTCCATTAGAGGTCCCTCCACGGCATCTGGTTCTGAAAAACGTTGGGGTTTGTTGCTAGTCTCTGTGGGTTGTTCCTTGTCATCATCTGCATTTTCATGGTGTTCTTCAGTGTTGACTGGTTCTGCCCGTTCCTCATGGAGATGTTGTTCCAGCTCCACAGAGGTATCATGGAGATGTTGTTCCAGCTCCACAGAGGTATCATTGTCAACTTCCAGAGATTCTCCTCGATGATGTTCATCGTCAATATCTGCAGGCAGCATGTCTTGTACGTCTTCTACAACCTCTATTTCATGTGGCGGTTTGGCAGCTATGAAAAGAAAAGATTGAAAGATTTCGTTTTGTGAGGAGACAGAGACTTGCATTAATAATTGCATAATTTAAATGTATCTCCTACTGCCCACTTTTATTTTATTCATTTTAATGTTATGCATCTGGTGGGCCCACGCTGACAAATAAAAAAGGAATTTGCTTGATCATTTATGTTACAATCATGGGCACGGAAGCAAATTATTAGAACTTGTAGAAAAAGGTAATCGTTTCACAAGCAATTCCTTTCTCAAGATATATTGTATTATGCATGTCACCAGTACACTCTTTATCAAGTCAACTTAATTTCACAATATATACATTTCACAATCTTTATTGGACTGGCCATCACAACGAATCATGTTGCAATATGAAAAAAATATCAGCATACTATTTAGATTACACACATACATTGTGTAACCTAATATTTATAGTGAATTATCCAATTTTACGGGAATGCTCTTCACACAAACATACAGAAACACAGAGCTATGAATTTCCAAAGATGTGCTTCAAAAGGCAACTTCCTGCTCTGTGGAGCTTCTTGAAATTATGCACATTTGCTGCCATTTGATTAGATAAATCATAATCCATTGATTAGTCAAGCTTTTCTCAATATGAGCCTAATTCCAAAGATATCTTAAAAGGTCAATTGACATGTTGTTCATTTTCAATTTCAGGCTAATAATACGGACATACCTAGTTCATCTTCATCAGGTGTTAGGTGGTGGTTGAGAGGTTCACTGTCGCGCACTGAAGAGTATTTCTGGCGAAGTTTGAAGGCCAACTCCTGAAAATCTTCGAGCCACTGAGCTTCTTCATCAAACAAACCTGTGTCCATCTGCCGTCCGGTCTGCTGCTCCATGTTTTCCATAATCCTCTCAATCTCATCCAGGATATTGTTCTCCGAGGCTTCCAGGATGCTGTCCAACGATTTCTCAATGTCCTCCGTTGGCGCCACCTCGTTAAGGCGGGCTGCCTGCAGCTCAATATCGAGGTCCGCAAAAAGAGACTCTATCTTGAGGAGATTATCAAGATTGAGGAACTTCCGGAGCTGTAACATGTTGTCATCACTAAAATGGTCTCTGAGTAGCGTGAGCCGCAAAACGTCATCCGTGTATCCTGGGCCAGAGTCTTCATCCTGAGGGGGAACAGCATTGGGTTCGGACACCGGCATGTCTCGGTCTTTCTGGGATTCGGAAGATAGACGGGCATTTTCATCTTCAAGCAAGAGTTCACTATCTAAATGCTCTTCAGGTTCATCATGTTCCAATACTGATTGTTCATCCACTGCTTGTTTATCAGATGTATGCATGCTATCATTCCCTCTGGTTTCCTCAGTCAACTCTTCAACAGGTTTTTTCACATTCCTAAGGGACACGTCGTCGTTGTCATCACTTTCATTTGTTTGATCGTCTGTTGTGGATGGGTCTTTGTTCATATGGACATGCTCATCTGCAGCTGCATCCTGATTTTGGTCATTGTGAACATCGCCATGAGCCTCCTCATTTTTGACATTGTGACGTTCATCAGGGTCCACATCTGAAGATTCAGACCCATCTTCCAGGCCATCGGTGGGTTCAACGGAATCATATTGTTCTGTGTCTTTGTCATGAAATGACAGAGGAACAGGTTCAATGTTCTGCTCCTTCAGTGCATTTTCATCAGGTAGCGCACCATCTTTTTCCGTTTCCTCAGTTGTCTCATCCGTTTCAGTTGCTTTTCTCTCCTGGTCTTGCTCTTTTCCCTGTTTCCCTTGCTCTGGAATGTTGTTGTCTCTAGAGCCCATGTGTTCTTTGATGATCATTTTCTTAGATTCTGTTTCAATACTCAAGTCATCTGGATCCCTTTTACCGCCACTAATTACAGAAAAGACCTTATCACTGAGTGAAGACCATGCATGGTCAGGCACATTATCAATATCATCGTCCTCATCTTCGTCTTCTTCCTCAATGCTGCCACCTTCTTCCATTGTGCTGGCTCCCCCTTTTTTCATGAAATCACTCTCTTGGTTAGATGCATCTGCATCGGAATTTGTGGATGAAGGACCTGATTGTTCATGGACAATGCCTTCCTTGGAATTTGGGGATGAAAGATCATCAGCTCTCTGATGCTGAACATCTTCTGAACGTTCCATGGTATCGTTGATTTTTTGCTCATCAAGATTGACCTTTTCTAAGTCCATGCCGTCCTTCTCTGTATGATGGGGAGTATTCTCAGCTGGTTCGGTCTTTGTCTTCAGGAGTAATTCTTGGTCAAGTGTCCATATGGAGGTTGTCACAGGATCGCTTGGTCCAGTGGCCTTGCCATCACTCCTGCGACGTGTCCCTTCAACGTGTTCATATTCTCCATCCATAGTTGTCTTTGAAGTCTTATGCTGCTCAGGGAAAACCTTTGTCCACATTGATGGCTCAAAAATTGCCTTGTGCTTGCGCTCCTTCCCCTCCCCTGCACTAGCTATGGTTTTAGTTGTAAGATGTAACTCAGAGTCACCTGTCAATTCAGCTTTCTGCTCTTTTGTTTCAACCTTTACATCATCTTGGGGTTTGGCTGTGTCATGAGTCTCATCGTCTACACGCCCTTCATTCAGAGTTGAGTGGAAGGTCATGTTCTTCTCCTGGGAAGTTAGTGAGGTGGGAGAGACCTCAGTAAGTTGATCCCCAGCTGGCTTAATTTCATACATTTTGTCTTCAGTAGGTTCGAGTTTGGCGGAGTCAGCTGTGGGTGGCACATCTTTGGATGGTTCATTTGTGGCAGGTACCTCTTTACTTGGTTCATTTTTGGATGGTTCATTTGGAGCAGTTTCGTCTTTGCTCAATTCATCTTTGAACGGTTCTTCTATTGCCTCATCTGCTTCATGCTGCCCAGATTCAACAACATCTGGATGGAAGTCCACTGTGGTCTTTGGCTC
>OMKY01233904.1:0-11560 GCA_900302395.1 Bregmaceros cantori | reverse complement strand
ACTGGTAGTGTATACTTTTACACATTTTTTTTTTTTTTACAGAGGAACGTTCTTCCGTCCTCTGTGAAAAAACATCAGCCAAAAAACCTGCATCTCACTGTTAGCTTCCCCAGGTTTGTTATCAAAACTACACAGACCTGCTTATCACCAGGCAGCTAGCTAGTGCTGGCAGACAAATCCACGCTGTCCCCCTGTGTGGTCTAAGCAGGTTCCTATCTACTCTTCCTCTCTCTCTCTCTCACATTCTCCCCCTCTCCTACTCTCTCCTCTCTCTCTCTATCTCTCACTGCTACTCACCCTCTCCGTCTCTCAGCATGGACTAAGCCGCAGATAACCCCGGTCCCCTCACCATGACCACAGCACTCATCTCAAATGGGCCCCAGCGCCAGAACCATTACACACCTCGTTGGACCCAAAGTGGTCCCGGATACACCTACTGGCCCATGAAGTGATTAGGGAACAGGATCTGTGTGTATGTGTGTGTGCCTGTCTGTGTATCTGTGTGTGTGCCTACATACATGTTTTGCACCTGCATATACTTGGCCTAAAGGAAAGGTATTTATTATTGCGTGTGTGTGTGTGCTGGTGCGAGAATAGGGCTGTTGGTGGCATCATGGCAGCCATTCTGGGAGTATGATCGCGGTCAGACGAACAGGCAGTGGCCGATATTTTTCATTTATCAATGGTAATATGATATTAATCGCCAGATGGCAGCATAACTACGTTGTGGTATTTGCCCCTTTATAATGAACGTGAAATGCACATATACGTATACTTCACCGTAGGGTGAGGTGCACCCTTTGTTTTCAGGTCTGGGGGTGCTGCATGGTGGGACGATCATGTAACCTCACCTGAAAATATTGTGATACACGATATGATCGCAATCGTTGAGTCCTTTACACGCAGTCGGCTTGTCAACCCGGCCGATTCAAAATCAATGCCATGTCAGTCGGATCCACTGAGGTGCATAATTCGATTCTTCTCAGAATCGCTGTGTTCTTTCTTTCTGTCTTTACACACTTGAATGTGAAGGTTAGCCTGTATGCATGGATGCATGTGTGTGTGCAAATGCCTGGACCTGTGTGTGTGTGTGTGTGTGTGTGTGTGTGTAAATGCATAGATGTATATGTGTGTCTATGCATGAATTATATGTGTGTCTGTGAAGGCATGGTGTAAATGCATGAATGTATATGTGTGTATAAATGCATGAATGTATACGTGTGTATAAATGCATGAATGTATATGTGTGTATAAATGCATGAATGTATATGTGTGTATAAATGCATGAATGTATATGTGTGTACAAATGCATGAATGTATATGTGTGTATGCATGCATGAATGTACATGTGTTTGAATGTGTGTGAATGTACGGACCTATCTATATCGGCGCATGCCTGTGAGGTGTTGAACAGGTAGTGCTGCATACCGATATCGGTGGTGTGGTTACGTAAGGCACCAAAGCCGCGCGTGGCGGAGCGCCGCGGTGCGTTATTTATAGGCACACTCCCGCGGATCAAACACATGCCCTGGCCGTGCACGGCACGCTGGAGATGCGCACACGCTTGATTATGCACACCGGGGGGAGGCTGGCATGCGTGTGTGCGTGGATATGTGTGCGTCGCTTTGCAAAAGCACCGTGCTGGGTATCACACGGGCTGGTGTCTGTACGTCAGACTCTCTCTCTCTCTCTCTCTCTCTCTCTCTCTCTCTCTCCCTATCCCTCTATCTTTGCTCCAGTACTGCTGGCATCCCCTTCTCTCCTTTTCAGTATGTCCCTCCTTCCTTACAACATTGTCTTTCACCACCATCCTTTCTCTCAACCCCACATCATATTGAAATTCCCTTTTTTTCTCTCTCTGTCTGTCTGTCTCTCTTTCTATCTCTCTTTTTAATCCAGTCCTGCTGGCATTCCTGGCTTCTCTGTATTTCCTTCATCCTTCCATCACCATCTTTCGCAACCATCTTTTCTCTCAAACCCACATCATATTGACATTCTCCTTTCTAACATCTCTCTCTCTCTAGCGCTCCCGCCTGGTCTTTCTCTCTTTCTCTCCCGGTCTCTCTCTCTCTCCCGGTCTCTCTCTCTCTTCATTCCAATACCTCTGGCATCCCTCGGTCGCTCTCTCTCCTTCTCTGTATTTCATTTATCATTTCATCATCATATTTTGCAACCATCTTTTCTCTTAACCCCACATCATATTGACATTCTCTTTTGTAACATCTCTCTCTCCCTCTCCCAGTCTCTCTCTCTCTCTTTCTCTCTTCATTCCAATACCTCTGGCATCCCTGGCTCACTTTCTCCTCCTCTGTATTTCCTTAATCCTTCCATCATCATCTCTCGCAATCATTTTTTCTTATCCTCCCTTCCTCATTCCATCTCTGTACATCTTCCTTTCTTCTCTCCATTTCAATTTCCCTTCATCTTTTCCACACATGTTCTTTGTTTACTAACCATGTTCCCTCACCACTCCCCTTCTATCTCTTTTTTTTCTGTCATTATCACCCCTTCTTTCTCAACGCCCCTCTCTCCCTCTATCTCTCCAGACTGTGTTGCCTGGCTGCATGTTGCTATGTGTTGCAGGAGTAGACCATAGTCATTATAAAGCATTGGGCAATTTGGGGCTGTGCTAATTTGCTCTGTTTAAATGAGACCCCTCATTAGAAACACCCTCCCTCTTTCTTCACTAACCCTGAGGAGGAAACGAGGGGTTCCCCCACGCTTTCTGTGTGTGTGAGTGAAAGTAAGAGGAAACCGGGATGTGTGTGGGAGGGGGGCATATAGAGAGAATAGAAGTGAGAAAGGGAGAGTGGGGAAGAGAGAAAGCGAGAGAGCAGGAGGGAAAGAACAGAATCGATGGAATATATACAATGTGTTCGTCTATCGCGATCTTGAGTGGTCACCATTGTGGTTGAATTGTATGCATGTTTTTAAATATTGTATAACCATCAAAATCATTAGTATGGTACCTTTTCTGGTCCACTTTATTTTTCAAATAAAAAAAAAGATGGATAGCATTTTTTTTGGCCTTCAAATTGTTCCAAAGTGCTGGGTTTGTGGTTCAGTATGTTGCGCCCCTCCATCCATTTTTCCATCCAGAATTTCTAAAATTGTCCCACCCCCAAAAGAGGTTGGAGAGAGAACGAGGAGGAGAGTGTGAGAGAGAGGAAAAAGAGAAAAAGAGAGAGACGTTGGGGAGGAGAGTGAGGGAGGAAGTGGACCGTGGACCCTAGATAGGCAAACTGTGTTTGCTCGCTGCACTTATCTCTCTCTCTCTCTGTTTTTTATTCTTCTCTCGTCATCCCATTGAGTGTGTTCAACCAACAGCAGGCGGATAGTCTCTCTACGAGCTTAGCAATATCCTATTATTTAGAAAGCCAACCCGCGGACCTCTTCTGGTGTATAGTGGACGAAAAGGAGGAGCCACCCAGTGCAGGGGTAGAAAAAAAAAGTGAATGGAACTCATTACGGGGTTTAATGTAGCGTACCACACTTCTATTCTTCCTTGCCTCCGTCACGGAGACGTAGACCGCATTACGGAGAGCGTCGGCCCTCCCTTCATCTTGTGGAGACCGTGGCTAACATTATCAAAGGAACGACGGCCGGAGAACGGCTCCATCCATCAGACCTTAGCGCAATTTCGTGGCCATTTCCGGAAGGTACTCACCGTAATGTCGAAACCCCCAATTGCTGTTCTTTTCTTTTTCCCGGAGAAAATCAACATCCTCCTTTAACGTCATGGCGAATCTGACCGTGACAGCTACCCAAACACTTGAGTGTTGAGTGCTAAACCTTCTGGTTCCACGTGATATTCTGAAAAGGGGAGTGTTTTCTTCTAGTGCCTGTAACTGAAGAAGCTCTGCTGTTTTTGATGGGATTTGCATTTCTTCAAATTAAGATGAGGTGCATAATTGAAGGTTCAGCAGATCATTTTCCGCGAAGCTTTAAATATGACTTGGTCTGATGGTTGGATAACTCTGTAGATCTTTCAGCTGTAAGGCTGTCTGGGACACAAGTACAGCACACGCAGCGCTGTGAGATCGCTTCCCCTCACGGACATGTGCTGCACGTATGCTCGTCCCCGCTCTCTCGTCCCCCTTTGTTTTATCTTGTTTTATCTTGTTTTATCTTGTTTCAACTAGGTTTTAACCGGAGGTACATGTAGATTTGTATACTTTTACTCCCTTCATGGACAGCCGGGCGAAATATAGCAGTTCTGCTCAGCCTGTCATGTACAACCATCTTCTCATATCTTATGTTGAAATGTTTAAGGGCTCTGTACTGTCAGTCCTAAAGTGACATTAATTAATTTATTCATTCATTCATTCAGAAATGGCGCTTACGTGTGATTCTGTCCATGCTTACTGTGATGTCATATTGCATGCTACCGGTCAGTGGTTAGTGACTGTGATGTCATAAAGTATGTGCCGCTGCGATGGAGACGGCGGTGGCCCACACAAAACCATATATTATAATTATATCTGTACATAATAGGTTAAAATATACTTTCTGGGGAAAAATGTGGTTACAATTTTCAGCATAATAACACAAATGCCTATTGTGGAGCATCTAAGTTGTTCCACATCTCTGGCTCTGGCTCCTCCTTAAACTAATGAATGTCAGTGAAACTATGGTAAAAGCTATGGTAATGTGTCTAACATTAAGTCCAACTGTGCACACTTCACTGTCCCACCTCATGCAACTGACTGTCCCTGCAAATAAATGGTCCACATTAGGGCAATCCACCCTACCTCACGCTCCAAACATGAAGAGTAGTGCACATTTCTTAGAACTACTTTGTGCAGACACGCGTACAGACTGCGCGCGGGCATTCAACCATTTACATTATGTATCGTAGCACCCCGTCAGTGGTAATCATTGCAGACAACGAGCACTGAAACCCTTGCACCACTTGCCCCCTGGCACAGACATTGGCGAGCGTCGGGTGTGGCGACATTGCTGCCGCGTCGTTGCTGTTGTTTTTTTTTACTCACATATGGATAAACATCATGCAATGCTCTCATGCTCACAGAAAGAAATACATCTCGACGCAGTCCATACATTGTTAATGCGTGGAGATCACTGCAAATTCGGCGGAACGTGTTAATTCTGTTTAATGCATTAATAAACTTCACTCGCGCTTCATGGACAGCAAAGTTTATGCAACTTGGCGGCAAAACAGTTTTAATGAAATATTCAGTGGTTGCGCTTGTTGGATCTTAATTAGGTGTCATTACGTAAACTGCAGGAAATATATTTGTCCGTATACAGAGCTGTGTTCAAAATGATCCAACTCACAATATTTTTGTTTACAGATTTTTCATTTTATTGATGGGGTTAATGGCATCGCTGGCAAGAGGATAATGTGTGGAAAAGTTGTTGAGGGAAGCAAATTAGAGACTTGCGGTGCTTGCATAGACAAGTTCAGGTAAAACTTCTAGTTGTAATAGGACTTCTGGTGCCAGTAACTTTGTTGGGTTCTGACCAGGGCTTCGAACCGACATTTTTCCCCATTCGGTTCGTTCTGAACAGAAACAGAATTACAACGTCTCTGGTTATGAGTTCCACCAATAGATTGACGTTCCCGAACCGGTTAAAACAAAAAAAATATTAATTTAATTAATTAATTAATTCCGTTCAAGTCAGCTGTTTAATGCTCTATAATATATGTCGGAGCGAACCTACAGCGACTCACTACAGAGACCCGCTACTGTCTAGCAGCCTGCTGTGACTGCTTTAAAAAAAAAAGAAATATACTAACAAATTCATAATTAAATCTTATAAGAACATGAGAAAATGCCAGAGCTTGGGAAATTACACTAAACAAACAACATCCACAATTGTGTATGTTGTTATAGTAACAATGTAATTTTTGTGATTACTTAATTGACAAAAATATGAAACCCCTTGAAAAGCTATGAGGTACTTTAGAATGGTGTTCTCAAACCTCAACTTGAAAGCATTAACCTGCTCTTCTTCAAATCATATTGCTAAATGCTATATTGTAGGCAATGTAGGGTATACAATACAAATTCCCTGATGAACGGGAGGAGGTACAGTGCTTAAAATGCGTTTTATTTCTTTTAAAGATGGCTCACAATCCCACAATTTCAAAACCCCTGACATACAGTCTATGCCCTATTTTTCCTCAGTCAAGTTGATACATCATCATCTGTGGTTTGTACCCTGGGAGTGTGCTTTCTCCAATGAATCGTCATCCACTTCATTGAAAACGGGTTGATCTAACAATTCCTTCTCGAGATCTCCGAAAAGGAATTATTAGAAGTACAACGATTTTTGCTCCCACACCTCCCACTCAGCTGTGATTCCTCGGCTCATGAAAGAATAATTGGAGTCTAACCAGAAGATTTTTTTTTTCATTTTTTATAATGGACAAAGAATACTATCCAATTAAAAAACATTAACACAGATTGCCTGGAGTTTCGGAGGGTTATATAATCTCGCAGGGTCCGCTCGCCGTGTTATCAAACGACTGTCACGAGCCGAACCTCAGACGCTACCACACAGTAGCCGGGCAGGAAATGAGGATACACGTCTCCTCTTGACAAGTTCTCGTTCTGCCCCCATAATCACGCTAAGCTGCGACTTTATTTCATGCTAAATTAGCCACATGCTCCGGCAATTTCCTGCCATGTGTGCGTGTGCCCGGCGTCGGTGAAATTGCTCATTTACGAAGAAAAAATAAAAAAGGATAGAAATGACACCCCCGTCCAAAAAAGACATCAACATCGGTGGTGGGTTATTCATTTCTCACGGTGGAGAGCAAGTCGACACAATGTGTAAACAGTTTCTGCCATGTCAGCTGCGATGGGAACCATCCATTTTGATTATGAACTGTATCCAGCTTGGCTACAGCAGACTCTATTGTTGCTCGTGCGTCATATTCCACTACCTCTGCGTGTAGCAGAATGTTCACCAAACGTGGGTTGCCCTTCTCTACAAGTGCTAGTGTTGCTCTCTTTTGGGTCGGTACGTTGACCATTCCTAGATGTTGTCGCGCAATCGTTTGGGTTGTCTGCCTCTGCTTCTATTATCTTCCACTAATCCCTTGAGTGAGGGCTTTGCTAGGCTGGTGTGGTAGTGGAGCCATGGCGCTGGGAATGGAGACTTTTTGCTAGTAACATGTAATAAACATGCTTGAGAATAGGATGGATAGATTAATAATAAGGCTGTGCACGGCTTGGCAGCGACATTATGCTGGTATCACCTCAGTCAGGCAAGCAGGCAGAGAGCAATATTTGCATAACAGTTTGATTTATTTATGGTAATATGCTATCAATTGCCAGCAGATGTCATCCTAAATACGTCCATTGTATTTTCCCTATATAATGGAAGTAAAGTGGTAAGGTATACCAATTAACCGTTCATCACCAAATACGTACTTCACCATACACGCTACCACCAAAATGTCTGCCGCCGTCAAGCCGTGACCACACGTGCAACAGCCCTATCATCAAATTAGGGGGCAGTCTCAACTGAGTCAAGAGGAAGCAAGTCTTTGTTGAAGTCTAGGCAAGTGTAATATCTTGGCATTTTATATTCATCGGGGTTTCCGTGAGAATCCATCATCCGCTGGTAGTGGGGGAATCCAGCCAGCAGTATTGCTTGGCGTTTCCCTGTGAAAATTCCATTCCATCGTTGACCTTTCGGATTGTTGTAAAGTCACTGCCCTTTGTCGTTTCTGCAACACTAGTTGTGAACTTTGAGTGGATGTGTAGCTATTGAACTTTACTTACCATGGGGTCAAAGCAGTATTTGGACCTTTTGGATGCAACCGCACAGGGAAATATCTTATTCGACGTATTCACCATCTTGCGCTGTCTTTCTCCTGTTTTTCCTATACTCACTTCCAATCTCTCTTTCTCTCCCTCTTTCTCTCTCTCTCTCTCTCTCTCTCTCTCTCTCTCTCTCTCGTTCTTCCTGTTTGAAGGTTGTCTGCAGGAAATTGTTGTTGTTTGTTGACAGTGTTTGAAGATTTGTGCTTGTGTTTTGATGGCATCGGTGCAGGCAGTATACCTTTGAGAGGAAAAGAAATTGATGTTTTCAATATTTTTTAATGTTATTTGTTATTTGTTGTTAATATTAATTATTGTGGAGCCAAGCAACAGACAAACAACATAAGTATAATGAGGAAGAAGGGTTGTATGTGCAT
Organism: Bregmaceros cantori; assembly: GCA_900302395.1. Taxonomy (NCBI): domain Eukaryota; kingdom Metazoa; phylum Chordata; class Actinopteri; order Gadiformes; family Bregmacerotidae; genus Bregmaceros; species Bregmaceros cantori. The sequence continues at coordinate 3,387 of OMKY01233904.1, read as the reverse complement.
GGTGACAGCTAATATTAATTGGCAATCTGCTGGTATTCATAGTCAGACTTTTCGGTTACTAACGGACAACGGTGCCAGCTCTCAACCTCCAAACTTCCCAGCATGCTGGGATTCAGATTCTCCTTCTCCTGAACTTTCTGTTGTGTTACCCATGAGTGTCTAATATAGTATTTGAGCATAAATATCAGTCGATTGATATGGTTCTTGGCTGTGCAGCCAAGAACCAACTGTTGGTTCAATCACTATGGGCACATTGGGTAAGTTACGACTTTACATCCAACGTCAAGTTCTCTACGCACTTGCTACACAATCTCAATCCCCCCTCTATATGGACTTCAAAATGTTTTTATGATTGAGTGTCAATCGAGTAGGACTGGCCCTGCCCACATCGCGTGCCGTGCCAACACCACCAGTGTGAGTGTGCAAGCAAGTGAAGAAGCCCAGTGCGGACGGTGTGTGGGAGACGGATCACTAACAGACTATTTTGACCTCTGCTTCTAACTTCGCGATTCACTGCCTCGCTGGCACCCATGCACCATTCAGAGCACGGATGAGAGCTAGTGAGAGGGAGGGCAAGAGAGGGAATGAGAGAGTGAGATAGAGATCTTGGTGTGTCTGGGCATGTGTGTGCGTATGTTCAATTCTCATACCGGACAAGATAGATTGGTATTGTTGGAATCATAAGAATAGCTATACCAATGTTGTTACTAGGGGTGTTGCAATTTGAAAATTTCCCAACGTGATGATCGTGGCCCCAAAATTTGCGGTTTATGATTTGATCGCAAGCACCTACTTATCATTAAGGCTCGCTCAGCTCGACTACTGATGTTCAAAAAGCGCGACTACAGGCAGTCTTAGCTTCCTACCTACTTTTCTTGCCCGCACGGATATTAAAACAGTGCGGCTGTAGGCAGTTCTCTGGCAGTGAACACAGTTCATCAGCTCATGAGCATCAGCACTCTACTGGTGGTCATGCTGTCGGACTACACCGCACCAACAACAGCGCGCTTTCTTCATTTAAATCCGACATCTAAATTGTTGCACCACCAATGTTTGGTGACATAAAATCAAATGTGGTGATTTTTAGTTGAGTGATCCTTCATTCGTGTCTCCAAAACTATGCAAGAACGGCTGCGTGAAGAGTGAGTGTAAGTATAAGATAGATTCTACAGGAATTTAAGAGTGTGGGTTTGTACTGACAGTGATAGTACCCATGCACACACACAGTCACCCAGGCTTCCCTCAAGCTCTCCCTCCCTCTCTCTCTGAGACATTAGGGTGGATGTGGGCCCATTGGCACAGTATCCAGCTGACATGGAGGTGAATTTGTTGCTGTCAGCAGCAGTAGCAGAGATGGGGAGGAGGTGTAGATCCAAATGCTACATGGCTGGTCAAATGCCCCCCTGGGGGGCGCCAGGGAGACGGGCAGTCAGATCTCTCTGCTGCGAGGGGCCTGTCCTCGCACAACTGAGACCACTCACTTCCAACATCTTTTTCTCTCTTTCTTGTTCTCCTCACTTTTTATTTATTAATGTTTCTTCACACTGCCAGGCCTGACGGCATGTTTTTGTGACTCTAACCAAGGTTGAATATTGGCTGTGTGCTAGTGAGGTAAGCTTTTAAGCATTCAGATTTTCTTTGCAAGACTGCAACACATAACTTTGGATCATGGTATTTGTTAAACAAAGACCCCACTATCAGATCAATTATTCATTATTTCACCCTTGGATGATTTTAGGGATGTCAATCCAACTAGTACAGCTATTTTTTATTGGTTTTAGTTAGCCGATTATTGTCTGGCTGGAAATAAATAAACTAACTAATTAAAACGAATGATTGTTTTTACAAGTTCGTTACAGTGGGCAGGACTTTTGCATCACTTCTGCCTGTTTATAAACGCTAAAGACAGGTGTTTTTCATACCCCGCCACCCGCAAGCCTGATTACACCAGACCAAGATATGTGTGACATGCATGCAACGCATGAACGAGTAGTTTGTTCTGCTTGCCTGGCTAGTTCTGGTTAGGTGATGAAAAGGAAAAAAAAAATAATAATGTACTGATGTGGGCACAGGCCGAATTCATGCTGTCTGGTAAACAGTTGCTAGCCAGGGTGCTATTGTGTAGCCCCGTATGGGTTGTACGTGCGTTCAACACATCTCGTACGTAATATGATTGGCCAACACTAAAAAGGGGTTGGGCCAAAGACATCAGGGCAACTTAGCAGAGAGTCTTGGAAGGAGAGGTTTGGGGCCCGAAAACATTGATGGTGTATACATCCCAGTGTGGTAATTGGAGAACGGGTAAGATGATCTCTGATGTGTGGGGATGATCCAATTATATTCGGCAAACCGTGGCCATTAGGGGCAAACATGATAAGTCTAATATTTCAAGTTAGCCTCGTTAGTAGCAACCTGTCACACAAGTCCGTGGTGAATTGGATGTGATAGGTCGTGCTGGGTTTGAACACACAGTAAGTTGCAGTGAAGTTATTACATGTCCTTACCACACGCTCCAGTCGTTGCTGCATCTTCTGCTCCTGATGTAGATCAGCTGGACAACCTTGACGGTCCCTTTCATCATAGCTGGGGTCCTATTCTTCTCTTGTCTGTGCCTTCATTATTCTTCCATGGCCTTGTTCCGCTTTCGTATACTAATCATCTGTACAGTTTGTTCTCTTCTCAGGGTTCACAGGGTTTACAACCTTAAAGCATTCTGATATTTTCATTGTATTGTTCAATGTACTGGTTGGCCCTTGTTGTTCAATAGTTCCCCTCGGTCTCTTCAAAGTTTGACTTTATTCTTCATCTGAGAGATAGAAAGAGAGAGGGGGAGAGAGAGAGGACAGGGAACAGATATTGACAGCCAGAAGAGTTCAGTGGTTTCAGAAAAAAAAAACACCTCAGCAGGTGAGCAGATACCAGCGGAGACCCCGTATCAAACAGCATGGACAGACACACACACACACACACACACATATACACACACACACACACACACACACACACATACATACATACATACACACACACACACAATGTCTCTGTCTACATACTCCCATGTTATACGCTCCAGCAAACATTGACTTTCTCCCCAAACCTTTGAATATAAGCATCACATTCAGCACACTTGTTTTTTTTACGCATGCATACACACACACACACACACTCACACACACACAAATGCACAAACAAAATATCTAGCCTGGCACGCCAGAACCAACAATCTAACTGGATCCCACTGAATCCAGGGAATCACAATCACTAGCTATTTTGTCTGCTGGTCATCAGAACAGCGCCACACGCTTTTTTTGATGCGCTCGGTACCCAACCCAATGTAGTCTGATGCGTACAAGTCATTGGCTGTGTCCAAAATTGCTCCCTATCCCC
>OMKY01233875.1:0-12825 GCA_900302395.1 Bregmaceros cantori | reverse complement strand
GGGTGGATTGTGCATCCTTTTTTGCAGCTTCTTAATGTGGGACAGTCAAGTGTTGAACAGTTGAACTTAATGTTAGACACAATGCTTTTACCCACATTAGGCAGTGACCCACATCAGGGCAATCCACCCTGTATACACAAACACACACACACACACACACACACACACACACATTTTTGACATTGCCCCAAAGGCCAATTGAATTGCAGCAACATAGACTGTGACACATGAACCTTGATGAATCAAATACAAATACATAAATATATTTTAAAACACATTACAACACAAAGCAAACATGACCACTAGAGGGCAGCATTAACGTCTTTACCAGAACCTGACTCGAGCGTCTGCAGCTACACCACACAACGTAACAAAGGTAATTGATTTCAAGAGCGTGGACAGCTCTACTCGAGTCCAGTTCAAGACCCTGGTTAACAACTTAACTTTTTTTCTGAATTCAAGTGAATTCAGTTGCATTAGCCTTGCAAGCCAGAACCAAAGAAAAGTCCACGCATCGCACACAATTAGAACGATCATTTGGTCTGGTAAAACCAGGGTCGAAAAATTTGTCAAAATCGTGTTATCCAGTTACAGTGGAGTAGTTGGCAAAAGCAGCGTAGAGGAGTGAAAACCAAACTCCGCCCACGTTTCACCTTGCCCATTCCAAACTCCGCCAAAGTCTCGATTCGAATAATTTGATTGGTCTGCCCGTATACGGACGACGTCTGCCTGATTTTCCCAGACCAAATGTTCCGTTTAGCAGCGTGTGGCGCACAGTCAATTAGTTGGTTCTGGATCGCCAGTACAGTTGCATTTGTTATGTCGTGTGCAATAAATGGGCGTGCAAGACCAAACAACACTTTGAAAAATACCAAGAATACCCAATATGGCTAAAGTTCAGTGGTATTTCATCATTTTTTTTTCAGTAAGGTGGATTGCCCTAATGTGGGCCATTTTTTGCAGCTTAGTTATGTGAGGCAGTCAGTTAATGTCAATGTGCTTCAGTGAAATTTAGTGTTGAACAGTTGAGCTAGGCACATTACCATAGTTTCACTGACATTCATTAGCTTAGGCCACAGGAGCTTATTCAGGAAATTTTGTTGCAGTGTTAAATATGCAGTGTCAAAGTTCATTGACTCTTTCAAAGTTATTACAACAACAGAGAGAGTTGAATATTTATTAGTGCAGGTGTTAATTTGCAGAGTTACAAGGCACTGTGTCAATTAGACTTTACAAAGCCCCGCCCAAAGCCCTGCCAACCTCACCCTCTCTCAAACTTTAGAGTCCGCCATTTTCATTGCCTTGTGACTCATGTGGCAGCCGACCCTTGGCGCGGACCGAGCTTCGGCTTGGACCCCAAGGGTTTGGGTCGCAGCGGCGCTGAGGCCGTGTTGCAGGCCCTCGCGGCCTTCGTCCGCTAAGATGCAGACGCCCGTCCCTTTACAGGCGTGGCGGCGGTGCTACCCTCTGCGCCCTCCCCGGGGGCATATACCCACTGTCTCAGGTCAACGTTTAACACTACGGAAATAATTTAACACCAAATCTGAAAACGACCAAATACACTCGGACACAGTGTTAAATTTGACTCTTTAAGTGTTGATTTAACACTGCAAAATGTACAGTGTAGGTATCCACCCTATATCCGTTTTGCCGATATATCATCCAATATATAAAAACATATAGCCCTAGCTATATATGAGTTTCAGTCTTGCTTCCTTTAATGTCATTGAGCATGTTGCTTTGAAGGGATACACAGGTGCTCATGAAGATCAAAAGGTATCAAATCTCATACCCACCACAACCACCAGCACAACCCCACGGCTCCTCAACGGCCTTAGTCACAGCATTAGCTAGCCTGGCAAACCAGAGCCAACTAATCGTCTACACATTGCACGCGACTAGAACGATCATTGGGTCTGGTAAAACCAGGGACGAAAAACGTGCCAAAAAAATATTGTGTTATTTCGAGTTGCCGATACCAAACTCTGCCCAGATCTCGTAACACCCTGCTGCTCACCATGCTGTCATTAGAGTGGGGAGGCAGAAACAGGGAGTATGTGTGTCCAATATGGAGTCCACGGAACAGCATTTTTACAGTTTTATTGTTTCCATTACGATGGAGCCGTTACCGTTCGGTAGTTCTAAGTAAGTCACCCGCATCGGGTAGCGTCGCGAGTTCTCCTCCCCTCTTTTTTTTTTGCAAAGTGTTCCCAATCTCTGTCATTTCTCACCAAATCGATAAAATGGCAAAAAAGCGCTTCCACCAAAAGAAAAAATAAAATCCTGATTTTTATCTCGGCAAGCTACATTTCAGATTTGATTTAGAATTTTTTTAATTAATTTTTTTAGGATATTTTTTGGGCACAAGCAACATTTTTCATTCTTCATTAAGAGGGATAGAGACAGGATTAATCAGAAACCGGGATGAAGAGTCGGAGGGAGACATTGCAGAAAAGCTGGACAGGGGATTTGAAACTCTGGCACTGCTCGACCTATGGTCTGGGGGACGCCCTCTCTCCCTATTCGGCTACGGCGCGCCGCCCGATTTAGATTTTTTTTAAGAAGAGAAAATAAACACAAGAAAGTATGAATTTTACCATTCATATGTACTTTTGACCTACATAGGGAAACAAAAAATAGGAAGTCGATCACGAAGAAAAGAAGAAAAATATGCTTCTATGGTAGCCTGGTGAGCTAGTACCAGTGCTTTGTCCACGCATCAACCAAACTCCGCCCCCCACACCTCGTGTAGCCTGACAAACCCCGCCCACGTCTTGCGTAGCTCGTACAACCTCCCCCCATGTGCACGCTGATTGGCCGCTTGAATCTGTACCGGCGGCTTGCCTGATTTTCCCAGACCCAATGCAAATGTCTAGCGATGTGTGATGCGTGGACGATGTGTCGTTTATGGTTTGCCAGGCTACTCCTATGGTGTTTCAAGGATATCTAGTTATTACGAGCGTGTAATAGCGATTCTAGGAAAGGCTCTCCTCAAAACTGTCTTTTTCTAGCCATATATATCACTATTCCTTGTCGGACCTAATTGCCACGTCTCCAATAGCATATTCTATACTAGAATAATTGGGTGAAGTCAAAGTGTGTCCGCATGAAAGAAACACATGCGTGTGGCAGCCTACGACCGTGTAAAAGAGGAAAAAAAAAATCATGATAATAATGATCAGGATAAAAACAACATATTTGCATTGTGGTTTGAGCAAAACACAAGAACAAACAAACACTACAAAGAGCCAGTGTTGACTACACTGCAGCCACCTTGAAATGATGGAACAACGTGGGACGGGCTTTCCTTGGTGTGGGTCATGAATTGTGCGGGCCAACAAACAAAAAGCAAAGAAGAAACAATGCAATGGCTGTGTCCGAAATTGCTCTCTATCCCCCATATAGTGCACTATATGGGGCGTACGCCATTTTGTAGGGGTGTCCGAATTCTCCATGTACCGTAGATAGTGCACTGAAAGTATCCCACAATGCACCGCGAAATGTAGTGAGCATCGGATGTACCCTAGACGGAGCAATATAACCCATAATGCATTGCGGGACGTTTTAAAAATGACCTAAACTTAAAAAAAAAAAAATGGTGCGGCGGGAGTAAATAGCGACCAGCCACGGCAAATAGTTATAAATGTAAGTACTTTTGACTTTTTGTGATGATTGTTGAGTTTTATAATTTTATTTTCTATAATTATATTTTATAATAATTTTGACGGCACCAACTAGTGTCCGAAATCTCAGTCGTTGCTGTTGAGTGCACTATAAGTGAGTGCACTATATGGGGGGTAGCAAGTAGGGGATAGGGAGCAATTTCGGACGCAACCAATGTGTAGTTATTGTTAGTGTATTATTGTTTGAGCAGGGGTCTCAAACATGCAGCCCCTGGGCCAATTGTGGCCCGCATGACAATATTTTTCAGCTCCACACCGTAATATGAAAGTTAATTCATAGAGCATTCAGCAAGGTTTTTTTCACGCTTATTTTCCCCAAAGCCTGCAAGTGAAGTGAAAAGAGCGTGAAAAGTGCAGACAAGTTGAGCAAGTCAGATTTCATTTTTTAAGTTTTTCATTCTTCTTTTAAGTAATTTTTGAGCCGCAAGCGCAGTTTTTCATTCTTTATTCAGAGATAGCGACAGGATTAAATTAGAAACTGGGATGATCCGGAGAGAGTATGCGAACCCACAGCACTGCTTGGCCAGGGGGCGTTGGCTTGAACGTGGCGACCAACTTCTAGGACAGCTATTCCTGTCCAGTATGGCAGGCTGGCTGTGTCCGAAATCGTTCCCTATCCCCTACTCACTACCCCCATATAGTGCACTCACTTACAGTCCACTCAACAGCAACGGCCAAGATTTCCGACACTAGAGATGGTGCCGTCAAAATTATTATGAAATATAATTATACAAAAATATTATTATAAAATTCAACAATCGTCAGAAAATGTCAAAAGTACTTACATTTATAACGATTTGCCGCAGTCGGTGCCATTTACTCCCACCGCTTAGGTCATTTTTAAAACATCTCGCAATGCATTCTGGGTTATATTGCTTCGTCTAGGGTACATCCGATGTTCAGTACTTTTAGCGGTGCATTGTGGGATACTTTCAGGGCACTGTATAGGGTAGATGGAGAATTCGGACACCTCTACAAAATGGCGTGCACCCCATATAGTGCACTATATATGGGGGATAGGGAGCAATTTCGGACACAGCCACTGTTTCCTGGCAGAGGCTGGAGCTCCATTGTGGTAGTGTTAATGTCTTCAGCCAGTAAGCCGGGCTATATGCATCTCAGTATTGTCTTTAGGTTCCCTAAAACCCACGACGAGGCAGGGTGGCTAGTCAATGATTGTAACCAGCATTGTTGCTGTCCTCCATCCCCTACGTTAAGACACACAATCTCTATTCCACTCTGAGACTTATCGGTAAGAAGTAGGGATAAGCACGATTAATCGATTAACCACGTTTTTATTTATTTATTTATTTTGCCTTTGTGAAATGTATATGTTCAGTCATTCATTGTGTGTGCCTGTGTGGTATACATCCTTTGGGCAGTAGGGGACAACATGTCATTAGATAGATGTGTGTATTTTTTTTCTGCTAACCATTTGCACAAAACTATTTTTTAAACCGTGCCGAGCGCCATCCGCTAATAATAATAGTTTTGATTTTAATTTTCAACCATAAATGCCATCCTCATTCTATCCACGCAGGCTGCAGCCAACGGAGGTAAGCGGGCGCGGCTACTAGAGGTGCTGGTCCTGCTGCTGGCAGCAGTGGACCAGTGGACGGAGGATGACAATATTTGTAGTTAACGAACGCCGAGACCACCCCAGCTCTTTAGGTCGCGACGATAGTCCAACGTGATGATAGTCCAACGCGATGATAGTCCAACGCGATGCACGAAGATCGCTCCAACTGTGGACAAGTTGGGAGACGATAGCCATGTTTTTAGCATCTCTCGGCTGACTCCCAAAAAGGATATACTGAAGGAGTTGGAGACGACTGAATAAGTTATTATTTATTTCCTTCTTGCCACAGAGTGCCTATCTTGAAGCACTCTGGCCCCACTCACACTTTGGTAACTATTGTATTAGAACCATAGACTGTATATAAAGTAGACGCAGTGTGCATGACGTCATCCCATTGCTTTTGATTTACACCCCTAGTTGGCATGCCGGGTGAGGCGAACGAGACGTCCATATTTATATACAGTCAATGATTAGAACATATTTCTTATATTGCAAAGTTCAATTATAATTGCTTGACTTCTGCCCTTCTGTTGAGCTCTGTTGCGACATCACCGTGGCAACCAGGAGTGGATTGGAAGTGTTTCGCGGGTTGATGCTGTGAGCTCAGGCGAAACAATGACTGAACGAACATACACACAAAGTAATTCTTCACATCACAGTTGCCCTTGGCGACAGAGCTACAAATATGTATCATTTGTTGTCCTTCAGTGGTGTTCCGTAGTGCTACCGCTGAAATAGGCGATTGTGACATCACTAATTCACCTCAAAAAAGCAGCCTAAAACTGTACTTTTGAGAACGCGTTCCAGAGTGGGAAAGAATCGCCAACATTGCCGTTCCCATCCATTCCGTACGAACAGTTCTGGGGGAGTAGAACGGATTTGTTAACTTGCGAAACAGCACATAAATTTAAAAATCCGACCAACAGGTGTCGGTCTGTGACCAGTTACACATCACACCACTCGCTCCGTTCATAATTTTGTATAAATATTGATGAAATACAGTCAAAATCTGACTTAAATTTACTCACCGAGTGGTCACATGTTCTTCTGGACCAATAGGCTGGCTGCTTCTACTAGTTATTCCAAAAGGAATGAGAAAATGGAACGAGTTGCACTGATTATTAAATCATGCGTTTGTGGATCACAGATCCGCATGAGAGCATTTGGGTGTTGAATAGCACACCGCAAGTTACCACCATCCGTTTTAAATAACCCTGTAGCTGTGTGTTCCCACCGAATAGACATGTTTTAAAAAAAAGACAAATACACGGCAAGTAAATGACACCCGAAGTGACGTTCAGACACCGGAAGTACCCCCGAACTCGTCTATTAAGGAAGAATGATCACAATAACAAATAACAAAATAACAAAAAATAATAATTAACAAAGTTCATAAATCATAATAACTGATAAAGTCGGCCCCAAACTCTGGAACAGTCTGCCAGACGGGGTTAAAACTATGAATCATCAACGCTTTGTTGAAGTCATCAAACAGCTCGTGCTAAGTAAGCTAAAATGCCAACACTAGCTCCTAGTCGCTCCTATCTAGAGTCAAATCGAGAATGTGCCACAGGCGGGGTGAAATATACCAACTTGCTAGGCCCGTTTTTGTACAACCATCTTTTCATACCGCATATCTCATGCTGAAATGTTTAATGGCCCTGTACTGTCTGTCCTAAAATAAAATTCATTCATTCATTCATTCAATAGTTGATAAATCACAATAGTTGATCATCTGCAAGAGGACACACCGTACTTTATCCAAAAACTGCATAGCCAAGGCCATGCATTTTTTTTATTTTATTTTTTTGCATGGTGCTCTTACAAGTCAGTGGGGACAGCTGGATGAACATCTTGCATCGTCCACGGACCGCCCATCACCATCTCTTCCGCAACGATCGTCCGCGGAGTCCCCAGCGCCTCCAGCTGCCCCACATCAGCAATCAACAGACCACCTCTACTTGGAGAGCATCCAACCCCAAGCCCCATAATCTCAGAACAGGTCAGTCTACCTGACTGAGCGTGACACGCCTCAGATTCAATACGTTAACGAGATCACTCTAGATATCTGTTCATCTCTTGCCGTTTGTACTCAACTGGGTCCCGTTCTTCCTTGTGTGCAGCGCGACCCCCCGGAACCTCCACCCGTGCCTGGTCCAGCGAGACGAGATGAGTAATATTTCTGATGACGACGCCATGGAGGAGTCTTAGATAACGACTCCTCAACTGTATTGTATATCTACATACTGACCCCTTTTCTTTACCACTTTACTTTCAATAAATGGTTATTAAACCCTCTTTGTGTTTCCTCTCTGGGTCATTTACAAAAATTGCCTCGTGACAGTTGCACTTTAAATGTAAAAGCCTCAAAGTCTTGTCTTCATCTGACCGCTGTCTTGAAAGGGAAATTACTACATTCAACACACATTAAGCCTGCAGCTTCACTGCAACATATAGACATTAACGGATTTCATGGCTGCAGGACCACATCAATCCATCCTGTTGAAGAGATATTTCTGATTCTAATACCATTGGATGGCCTCCAAAAATAAACAAACTGAGCCAACTAACAGTTGACAACTGAATTTTAATACATGTTTTTTTTTCCTTTTTTTTCTTTTTTTTTAAGATCCTTGAACCAGGCTCCGCAGTTAACCATATTTTTGAGATGAAAAAATAATAATAATAAAAAAAAAATTGTAATGGATATTCCAGCAACCTTGGTGAGTTCAGATAGGGACAAAGCACACTGGTTGAATGGGTCTCAAGAGGTTTATTGAAACCCAACATGTATAAGGATGGACAGATCAAACAGCCAGTGTCTGTCAGGCTGAGCTGTCTGGAAAAAAAATAATATAGTGAAGTGATAGTACATGTTATCAGAACCAATGCATGTCTAACACGTACAACGCATCCAGCATGTCACATTATGACCCAAGAACATGAGATGTTTTAGCTAGTTACATAATGCATACGTGTGTGACAGTGGCTGTGTCTAAAATCGCTCCCTATATAGTGCACCATATGGGGCACACGCCATTTTGTAGGGGTGTCCGAATTATCCATGTACCCTAAATAGTGCACTGAAAGTATCCCACAATGCACCGCAAAAAGTAGTGAGCATCGGATATACTCTAGACAAAGCAATATAACCCATAATCCATTGCGAGACGTTTTAAAAATGACCTAAACTTTTAAAAAATGGTGCGGCGGGAGTAAATAGCGACAGACTGCTGCAAAACGTTATAAATGTAAGTACTTTTGACTTTCTCTGATGATTGTTGAATTTTATAATTATATTTTTTCATAATTATAATTTGGAATTATTTTGACGGCGCTAACTCTAGTGTCCGAAATCCTGGCCGTTGCTGTTGAGTGCACTATATGGGGGGTAGGAAGTAGGGGGTAGGGAGTAGGGGATAGGGAGCGATTTCGGACACAGCCATCGAGTGGAAAACACATTTGTACTTGATCATTTCTAAAACTATAACAACCCCAACATTCAATCTGGTTTGAGAGTGAACACTTGGCGGAGGCAACAATAATTACAGACGGGACACATTTCATCCGTAGAGTATGAAACGGGTCTACTGAACACGTGTTAGTAAGTGGTGGGAGCAGTCACTCTGACACAGTCTTGAGGAGCTTGTGGAAGCTGCACAGCAAGGTTTATAAATAATTCTCTGTGACAGAGACGTGAGTTTGAAGCGTAACAAGGCAGCGTGCAGGGAGGCCGTGTCGACAGCTTTAACACAAAAGGTGTCGGAGTGCTGTAACAGCACTGAGCCGGCACCAGCAGCAACACAGACGGCTCCAAAGTGAGCGCGTAACGTTATCTGAACTCATTGGCTGTGTCTGAAATCGTTCCCTATCGCTTCCTTCCTATAGACGAGTTCGGGGGATACTTCCGCTCTCTGATTGTCAATTCCGGTGTCATGTACTTGCCGTGTATTTGGCTATTTTTTCAACATGTCTATTCGGTGGGAGCACACACCTACAGGGTTATTTAGAATTTGAGGAGGTAATGCATGATTTAATAATCAGTGCAACTCATTCCATTTTCTCATTCGTTTTGGAATAACTAGAAGAAGCAGCCAGCCCATTGTTCCAGGAGAGAACATGTGACCACTCGGTGAGTAACTTTAAGTCGGATTTTGACTGTATTTCATCAATATTTATACAAAATTATGAACTGAGTGAGTGGTGTGATGTGTAACTGGTCACAGACACCTAGTGGTCGGAGTTTGAACTGGGGTGCGTTTTGTGTGTTTTGTGTGCTCGAACCGCGGTCCGTTATCAGAGTTGGAATAGGCAACAATAAGGCACCGGAAGTGACCGGTAGTTTAGGTCATTTTTAAAATGTCTTGCAATGCATTATGGGTTATCTTGCTTCTGTTACCAGTGGCGCTCCGGCACCACTTCCACTTCCTGAGATTGACCATATAAGGCGCTATGCCTGTAAGGCGCTGGGCGCTAGTCTCAGGCAGGAAGCTGCGAGTAAGAGTAATGCTAACTATTAGCACCTGTAGCATCCCTATATAGGCAGCAGGCTTCGTTCGGTGCAGCCTGCTGGCATTATCTTGGATCCCGAGGCTGAGTATCAACCTTTAACTAATCCTATGGTTAAATAACGCTGCGAGTTCAGGACCCTGGACAGATGTTCAGATTTAAAACAGTTGCATAGTGTTGTTCTGAACAACGTTATGGAACAACGTTAAATACAAAGATCTGTCCAGGGTCCTGAACTATTTTACTTGGGTGCATTGGTTACGTGAACTTTTCAATGGTGATCTGTTTGTTGTTGTTGTGGCTGCAGCTGCGTATGCAATGCTCGGTACACCACAATTTGGATTTGCACAGTTTTAGAAAGATGGATCAGAATGGTTGTTGTGATCATCATTATGAATTTAAAACTTACAGTGATGTCCTACACTATGTTTTGTGATCATGTGATTATCTTCAATCTATACATGTGGTGCACGTTTTGAATCTAACTACCTTACACCAAGCATGAATTTTAGAACAATTATATCCGCGATAAAAATGTTTTTCGTGACATCAGTTGACTGTTGCGGTGAAATTTGTCAACGTTTAGGCAACAAATCACCAATGAGTAATGTAATGAGTTTGTATCAGAGTAGGTAATTTAAAAAAAACAATTTTCAGCTAACCAGATTCATCTTGTTTTTTTTGCCTCCTTCCATGTGAGAGTGTTACTAATTTTGTTGAAGAAGATTTTAGTAGTTTAATTAATCAGCAACCAATGAACTCCTACGATAATTGCTCTAGCGCTCTGATTAAACTTTCAGTTGCGTTCAGAGATGTTTTGGATTGAACCTCAGAGGAAACAGAGCTAGCTAGAACCAATTGCACGGCAGAAACTGCTGAATATGACCTACATTTGCAGCCTACTTTTACTAGATGTTTTTTGGCCAAATATAGAGAACTTCACCGGCCATTCACACAGAAACTAATAATGATGTAAGATCATCTCCAATTGTAGATGTTTGTCAATATTGAGCAGGCATTTTCATTGAACACAAACAGTTTGAGAGGAAAACATGAGAGATTTGCTGTTAAAACCAGGGCTCCGAACCGGTTCAAGGAACGAAAACATAAACAGAAAACGAACGGAATTTTATGGGGAGCGGAAACGGAGACAAAAAAGATTTCTTCAACTGTTCCGGAACAGAAACGGAACATAATGAAAATACAAAACCGGTAAAAACATTTTTTTTCCATTCTCTATATATTTGAACATATCCTAGGTCTGGGAGACCATTTCCGGTTCTGCATCCATCCAACTTTCACTGTCAGTCATCAAGCCCCATGCATTTGGGACTACATCTTGTGGACAGAAGCGGAAGTGAATGTAATGGCATTTTAAACCCGGTTTTCACCCACCAAATATATTTTGTATAAAACATATCTAAACTTAACATTTCACAATAAAAGGAACTTTAAGAACGAACAAAAATGTTACGTTAAGAAACCGGTTCAGGACTGATATTTTCGTGGCGGAATAGTTCCAAGAACGAAAACGTTAAATATAGGCCTGCCTGAACCGTTCAGAACGGAACGTTTTAAACATAATTTTGTTTTCAAGCCCTGGTTAAAACCACAATTGCCAATTTTCTTTTCTACTCTCTGGGTGCTGAGATGACAATTTACTAATTTATTCATGGATGTCAATGATCAATCAAGGATTAAGCAAATGTTAATATCAAATTGCTCCATGTATTGTACAACAATTGAATTGAGATTTTGTACTACATTTGGCACTTGCGCAGACTGCACCCATGAAGAACAATATCTTCCTTCTGGTCCATAGTAGGGCTATAATATCCTAATATTGTTCTGGAAAGAACTTGTTATAGAATAATTTTATCAACCAAAATTGTCACCTTGTTAAGAACACATTTTGGCCGGGGCTGGCCCTCTAGCGGTTAAAGACACTGTGCCCAGGCAGCCCCATGCATAGTCTTAACGCTGTGGCTTAAGTCTCTGCTCTGTCAGCCCCCTTTCGCATTAACACTGTAAATATTTTTTAAAGATTTTGGCGTTCCTAATTTACACAAACAAATTGCAGGTGAAAATTAAACTGACAATGCACCCATGCTGCTGTAATATATAACCTCAGATCCAGACAGTGCTAGGGCTGGCATGATAACACTTTTTCTCTGGACAATACGATAAAAATGGCTCGCAGTGTAACAGCGCACCGTGATTTATCAGCTATTGTGATTTATGGTTCAGCCTTAGTCAACACCAAACAAATTAGGTGATTGGCAGAAGGTATTTCTAAATATGTGTCCAACCCTAATAGATAGATATCAAGGCTACAACGTTGGCTTCAAAGTTAAACGGCAGTAATAACCGGCAAGTATTTAGCATTATAATACCAACAGTATTTAGCATTATAATAGCAACGGTATTCAGCATTATAATATCAGCAACATTTAGCATTATGATTCCAACAATATTCAGCATTACACTATCAACAATATTTAGCATTATAATAGAAACAATATTTAACATTGTAATATCAACAATATTTATCATTGTGATATCAACAATATTTAGCATTATAACATCAACAATATTTAGCATTATAATATAAACAGTATTTAGCATTATGATATAAACAGTATTTAGCATTATAATATAAACAGTATTTAGCATTATGATATAAACAGTATTTAGCATTATGATACAAACAGTATTTAGCATTATGATATAAACAGTATTTAGCATTATGATATAAACAGTATTTAACATTATGATATAAACAGTATTTAGCATTATGATATAAACAGTATTTAGCATTGTGATATAAACATTATTTAGCATTATGATATGAACAGTATTTAGCATTATGATAAAAACAATATTTAGCATTATGATATAAACAGTATTTAGCATTATGATATAAACAGTATTTAGCATTATGATATAAACAGTATTTAGCATTATGATATAAACAGTATTTAGCATTATGATATAAACAGTATTTAGCATTATGATATAAACAGTATTTAGCATTATGATATAAATAGTATTTAG
>OMKY01233866.1:0-15614 GCA_900302395.1 Bregmaceros cantori | reverse complement strand
TAAATAAAGGTTTTCTGTGGGCTTTAGGAAAACACTAAACTGACTAGGGCTGCAACGATTAGTCGATTAATCGATAACTAATCAATTATAGAATTAATCGGTAACAAATCTAATAACCGATAATCACCAAGAAATGGAATCATTGTTATTTCAGGTTTTGTGCTGACATTACCCCTATTGGTCCATGCGAATTTGATATTAAAAGCTAACATTTGAGAATATGAAATATTACATTCTTTAATTGGTTAAAAAAAAAAAAGAATGAATAAGAAAAACATCAAATCCAATTTGAAAATATACATCTAAATATTAAGTTATGAATGAATTGTAATATAGTTGTGTCAGTAAGCAACTTAATTGTTGGCTAAGAACTAAGAAGCACATTTGACTACACATTAATATTTTGGGGATCCAATTAATTGAATAATCGCTTAAATTAACGGCAAATAATCATCTATTAAAAAAATTGTTAGTTGCAGCCTCAAACTGATCAATGGCATGTGGTGACATTTATAAGACTAAATGGTGGAAATGGCCACTGTAGTGAGCGGGATAACATAGCACATTGTGCTTGTGTCTTTCTTCCACTAATAAAGAAGATACCGTCCCTTTTGTTAGCAGTGAAGCTTACAAGAATTATGGTGAAAACTAAATTGCAAAATTCCTATCCTACATAAGGCGGCACAGGTAAACATTTGCCATGGAGACAACAACAAACCTCTTCAGAGTTCCAAGCGGCCACCCGCTTGGCGCTTAGACCCAGCACCTCGGGCAGAAGTTGCGAGTGTTTGTCCCAGCACAGTGCTACCCGGTGGGGCGCCGATGACGACATTCCCGGGGAGAACACCGACTCGTGGAGTGCCTGTTGCAGCGACATGGTGTCTGGAGAGACTGTGTACAGACACAACCACACACGAGCAGTGTTAACTTGATACTTCAATTCAATACTTCATAATTCATGCTGCACTGTAGCAGTGCAAAGATTAGGCAATTCATTGGTGAAGTTATAAAAACTGTTCAAATGCTACGTGCATATGTGCCACATAGGTGGTTTAGTTTAGTTTGGAACAGACCGTGTGTTCCTAGTAGAGGTGCACCGATCCTCAGATCTGTGATCGGGGCCCGATCAGACTTTTTTCCAAGGATCGGGACTCGTGATTTTGTCCCAATCAGGATCGGTAAATATGTTGGGGAGCATGCCAAATGATTGTTCATTACTTTGACCATTATTGAAATTGACAATTATGTAGGTTGGGTACTACCAATTCTTGCAGGATCAGGACTCTGTATCGGGGATCGGGACTCGGTACCAGAGAACAGGATCGGCCGATCCTTAAAATTAAAGGATCGGAAGCAAAAACGTGTTCGGTGCACTCCTAGTTCCTAGGACATATCTACAAATGGCCCGAGCTTGATACGTCAAGGGTCATTGATACTGTCGAACGCCACTGCGTTAGATGAGTTGTGCTCTCTGCTGACTATACACTTTTTATGAACAAATATATAAGATCATGATGGTACAAAATACAATTTCTTTTCTCAAAGCGAGAAGGTTATTAACACAAGGTTATTAACATAATATTTGGTGAGCTTTCAAATGAGATTACAAATTTCTTGCCTCAGCAAATGATAGTGCCAATGTTTCTTTCTTTGGAATAACAGCGGGTTTGGAATAGTGAGTGGAGCGCTACAGATAGGACTGCCTTTTGCTCCAAATGAAAAATTGCGTTTTTTCCACCATAGCGACACATTGCAGTTTCGTAGTTGTGGTTTTTGTTTTGCTACAAATATATATATTTTAACTGCACTTT
The DNA here is from genome assembly GCA_900302395.1 of Bregmaceros cantori. Lineage (NCBI taxonomy): Eukaryota > Metazoa > Chordata > Actinopteri > Gadiformes > Bregmacerotidae > Bregmaceros > Bregmaceros cantori. Next base: position 13,803 of record OMKY01233866.1, on the reverse strand, counting down.
ATTAGTAAAATGAACCTAAAACTGAGCATGTTTCTTTTACGTTTTTTTACAAAGGCACACTTTCCATGTAATATCTTTCTGACAAAGCGTTTTTTTTTTTTTAATGACAAAAAAAAACAAAAAGACTGGACTAAGACGAGAATTCACAGCTTTTACATTTAAAGTGCAATAGTCATGTGAAAAAAAAACGCATGGCCTTTCCCATGTGGTTTTTGGATGTGGTGTTCCCGCCTCGGTTTATCAACTATTGCGATTTATCATTCAGCCTTAGCTACAGGGGACACACGGGCCTGTCAAGTGCTTGATTTGAGGGGGAGCTAGCTCCTCCACCTCTGACTTGCGCTCCCCCAGCTGATCTTGAGCAGGGGGAGCTACTCGTCCCCAGCGCTCCGGGACCTCCAGCTTGACAAATTAAGCACTGGGCACGTCATAAGGGTCTATGCAGTTGGTGCTACTTTGGTTTATACATGGCTCTTTGTAGTCCAGCCAAGAAGGACAACAGCAAGCCTTGACCAAGTCTTGACGCCACCTCACCTTTCCCTCCATCTCCGATCTCCTCTTTGACGTAGTGCATCTTCAGGTATTTGGGAGCTGGGGCCGACCTACACTCGCACAAAGCAGAGTTCATCATTTTAGTTACATTCAGTCTCACGTGTAAATTCGACCGTTAAAAACACTCAAAGTAATCCAAATCTGAGGTGTAATCATTAGCAATTTCTGCCACTGGTACCTCCTCGTCCCGTATCCAGAAGATTGTTGTTTTTTTTTTTTATTATTGTTGAATCCAATTATTTATATTTAAGCGCCGTTTTCCATTCTTCATTGAGAGATACAGTAACAGGATTCAATCGGAAACTGGGATGAGGAGTGGGGGAGAGACTGCAGAAAAGCTGGACAGGTGATTTGACCCTGCAGCACTGCTCGACCTATCGTCTGGGGGGAGGGGGGGGGCTGCTCTCTAAACTCTTCGCCAAAAATTTGCATTTAGGGTCCGTGTTGGCCGAGTGGTTATGGACACCGCACCTAACGTGACCCCATTCATGTTAGCGGCGCTGTGTCTACCGCAGCGTCCGTAGTGTCGCGAGTCCGACTACGCTCGTCGACTTGTCTGCAATGTCTACCCCCGTTCTCTTCAACCCAGTTTCCGACTAATCCTATCCAAAGATGGAAAAACGGCGCTGACGCCGGAAAAAATAACTTTAATTTTTTTTGTGTGCATTTGGCCAACTGTAATTGTAACATGTCATTCTAAAATCACATGATGATGTATGTGTACTGTCCCTCCCCAAATAAACATCAATTGAACTATTACCAAAGGGTATATATGTCAAGAGTTGACAGCTGCCTGCATTTTGGGTTCAGCTTTTAGGTAGTTGAGCTACCCGTCGCCCCATTCAATTATATGCATTACAAGACCGTAAGATGTGACAGAGGAAGTATTCTGAAAAAATGTTCTAAATGAACCCAATGGTCAGGAATTAATTCTAGAAATTACTGGCCGACCAGCGCTACGTCAGTTAACCGTTTTCCCGCCGTGCTTGTCAGTTGAGTTCATCATTTATTGTGTCAGTCCATTTTTTCTTTGTTGGTGCTCATATTATACTTCTGTTCTAGTAAATACGCCCGCAGCATTGTATTTTGGGCTAAAGCCTACTCTAAAATTTATTTTATTTATTGATTTTGCGAACTTCACTACAGAGAAATGCAAAGCATTTGTCATAGTAACTGAAGAGTTAGCTTGATACATTTACTTCTTAGAATTTTCTGTGAAAATTACGTCCATATCACAAATAAGACTCTTATGTATTTTGAGGGGTGTTCACCCCTGCCTTTGTGTTTTCCAGGGAAAAGGTGACTCTAGGAGCTTTCTACTAACTGTCCCCTTCTTACACATTTACTCTTCGCTTATTACTACTACTAATACTACTACTGCTGCTGCAGCATTTCCCAGACAGCTCCAGCTCTCATTAGTGCTCCTAGCTCTGTGATGGCTGCAGCGGTGTCTGGCTTCAATTTGGGACTTTGTTTGGGTCACCCATTGTCTTTTCTGCCGCAGGTGGGTCACCAGTGGCCAGGTTTAATGACACAGAGATCAAGTTCGCGGTGGCCAGTGATCAGGCTTCCGTGTTACAGCTTAAACCCCATGTTTTTGAGTAAAAACGTTTTTGTTTTTTTGTTTTTTGCACGCGTCATTCAGATTAAAACAACGTTTTAATCAATTTGAGTGAAGTTTCCCACTCTCCAGCTCGAAGTGGAAGCGGCGGTTCACAGCAGCAAGACACTTTCCCTTGTCAGTGAAAGGAGGGAATATGTGGAGTAGTGAAACAAAACAATTATGTATTAATAAAATTGCGCATAGATATAAACATTTCTCCCGCTTTCTTCTGTCAATAAAGGGAGATGACTGTGTTTCCCACGCTCCCGTCCATAACTGCTAACAACCTTTATTTAAAACTATCAAACAAACAGCAAAACTATACAAATCATCTGTTCTTAGACCAGGCCCGTCATCGGGCATAAAGAAAAAGTGTAAATTGCTTTTTTATTAATCAACCGCTTATAGTGATCAAACTGGGTCGGGAAAACCTGATTCCACGGCAATCTGATAGATATTATATTTATTATTTTTCTTCCCATTTGCAGCAGTTCACTTCAAATCAGCCTATGGAACATGGAACAACACTGACAAAGAGTTCAACCATCACTTGAAACATGTCAAGACCAATTACTCATAGACTTGAGATTATTCGACCATTGCCAATAATGAATATTTTAGAGGTTGAAGAACCGCCGCAAGGTGGGGGAAGAATGGACGCCGGAAAACCTCCAAGTTGCTCTTGCGATGTGTTTATGTCAGGACCGATATCAGCTAAAAGGCAGGATTGCCCGTGGGCTTCCTGTTATATGCAGTTACCAGATAACTCTCTGGAAGGTGATGTCACAATGACTTATCATAAGACAGCCCTGCCTATGAGTTACATGGCTGGCCAACGTGGCACATATTGCATCACAATAGGCATGTGGTCATGCCCTGTATGCGGCTCGATGAATATAATATGTAGGTCACTACTCACTACACTATATATGAACAACTCATGTTATTCCCCTTGCTCAGTTATGCTAGCACAGGAATAACATGCAGTTATGTATATGCATTGATAAAATTCCTTTGCTCATGATTTTTTCTTTCCATAATGAAATGCAACACAATGGTTTGGCTCTTCTAGGCAGATACCGTTTCGGTCGCGACGTCGGTGCAGCTCCGTTGTTCGTGGCCGTGTCGCTGGCGCCACTCTGTGGCTCGGCCTGGTTACTGCGGCCCGTCCGCTCGGCTGCTTCAACGGACGTGGGTTTCCTAGCAACGCACACGGGCAAGAGAGAGCGGCTGGTTGGAAACGGGTAGATATGAATAATGGACGATGGTCTGCGGCACTATGCAACTGTTTGCACATTTTAAAACGCTGTTTAAGTCACACTGACTGCCTGGTCCATTCTGTGTAGAATGACTTCTGGGTTTGTCGGTCACACATAGGCGGTTCCCTTGCACCACAATGGGGCATTTAAAAAATTAAATAGTAATAATGATAATAATACACAATGCATGGTTATTATGACAAAATAAAGTTCAGCTTGTTCCAGTGTTCTCAAAATCTGCATAATTTAATTTGAGTGAAATCAATACAAATCTACCCGTTTTTCGTCTCTGTGTTTATTATTTATTTAACGCTGCACGGGTAACAAAGGGATTTCGGTGTTCTTGCATGTCCTCTTTGGATGAACAGAATGTAAAATCTCAAACACAGCTCATCCCCACAGGGCAAGTGGACAATACGATTACAAATATGCAGGAGCTCTTTCACAAGAAACTACACACTCTTTCATATGACATATGGGCCGCGCTCAAACGTTCAGGAATGAAAGATTACTGTTTTTTTTTTATGACAATATTTGGAGCTGCAACTAACAATTATTTTGATGATTAATCAGCCATCTTTTCTGATGATTAATCGATTAATCAGTTTTTTTTTAAATCAGAACATTTGTCTTTTCATAACAAATGTCTTTTTTGCGCCCCATTCAGAGCTTTATTCAGGATTGGCTGGAAAAAGGGTGAAGAAAGAGGAGACATGCGGCAAAGATCTCGGGGAGGGGTAGCGAACCCATGATTCTGCGTGCCACACATATGGCATTTGTGTGCTTCGCAGTGTACTCACTCTTAACAGACTGAGCTACTGCGGCACACAAAGTTGTAGTGATTATTAACCTGAAACATTGTTGATATTGCAAACGTTGAACAACATATTGAATACATTTGAGCAGAGGAGTGACCAAACAAGGAAACGATTAATCACTGTCGATTAATCGATTATCAAATTAGTTGCCGATGAATTCATTAATCAATTATCACAGATTAATCGATTTATCAGTCTCAGCTCTAATAATAAAATTGTAGCAGCAACTTTGAAAAGTAACCTTTCCAATCCTGATTACTACACAGAACGACTTGAAACACTCACTTCAGTGTCTGGCTGTCGTCAGACACATCTGTCTGCTCCACTGGTCCTGCGCCGGGGAAGGCTGACGACGGGTGCGTTGTGTGGTTGAGTTCAGGTCGCCGTGCTCGCTGGTACGGAGGACCGCCCAGCGTCAGTGGACGCTCTCCACTCAGCCGGTCTGGTACCAGTCCCACGTTGTTGAGGTTCATGGCCGAGTAAGGGCAGCTGACCGCACTGAACAGACGACAAGAATCAGAATCCACTAAGCATTAGAGTCATACGTCTAGGTGAGAGCTGTATGGACCCAGACTCTTGTACATATAATTCGGTCTGACAGGGCTTGAAAATGAAATTCTGAATGGTTCAGTTAGGCCTATGTTTAACGTTTTCGTTCTCTGAACCATTCCGCCTCCAAAATAACGGTCCTGAATCGGTTCGGAACGCAAAGATTTAATTTGTTCTTAAAGTTTAGATATAGTTTATACAAAATATATTTGGTGGACATTCAAACTTCAGTGCAACTGTATTAACGTGAAACCGGGTTTTGTGGATTTTATAATGTTCCGTTTCTGTTCCAGAGCAGTTGAAGAAACCTTTTTTTTGTTTCCGTTTCTGCTCCCTGAAAAACTCTGCAAAATTCTGTTCATTTTCGTTTTTTGTTATCGTCCCTTGAACTGGTTCGGAGCCCTGCTGTCTGTTTGAAGTGAGTGATTTATCTGAATCAGAGGAGAGAACGAGACTAGCAGGACATTGTCAACGACACAAGCAGCTACCAGCCAGCTAACTGATGCTGTGGGAACCAGCACATGGGCACTCGTCAAGAGGACACCCGACCCTAACATACGTGGACATGCTCAAGAAGGAGGCAGGAATTGGGGTGTCATTGGCAGAGTGGTTATGGACATTGCACTCAACGCACCCCCCTTCATGTTAATGTTGCTGTGTTTACCGTACTACCTATAATGCCGTGACCCCTTTTAACAATGGCAGCGCGCAGTTGGCGGCACAACCGAGTTTGATGAAAGCAATGGGATGACGTCATGCACGCTGCGTCTACTTTATATACAGTCAATGCTTGAAATCTTCAAAAGCCCAAGTATCTAACACCTTTATACCGCCCGAGCCTAGAGGCAATCTACGTTATCTATTTAGTACACAAACTTATATTTGCTCTATGCGAGGACATGGTCCACTCACGTGTAGTGGGTACCGTAGCGTGGCCCACGGATGTGACCCATGCTGTTGCACCCCGGGGTAGGGCACTGACCCGGAGGTAGCCCCGCAGTGTCCACGGCTCCTACACACAGACACACACACAAAATATTAAAAACTTTTAATGTTTGTTGGAGCCAAAATGTTTTTGTTTATTTGACTGTAAACGATTATTGTATTTTATTTTGTTTGATTGATTGATCTGGCTACGCCCATTGTGGGTGTGCCTTCAGAGGTGATAAATAACGCACCTGTGCGGACAGGCAGGTGAGTGCCAAGTTTTCGACCGTGATTTATCGCGCCTTAGCGTGTCGTGCATATCATAACTATTTATTTTATTGACGTGATTTATTTGTTTGTGATCACGCTTGTTAATTCTTTATTCTGGTTGTTGAAAGAACTGAGTACTGCTGCTCAACTCTTGAGCTTTTGAGCCTTGAATATAAATGGATAAATATAGCATGCATGTGTTGCACGCGTCAAACTAATTCAAAATGGTTGCCCTGCTGTGCAGCCTAAAGGCATGGGCTGTACAATATTGTTGTAGGTTGTACAGCAAGTGCGAGTTGTACAGCAAGTCTGGATGCACATTTGTTGTTTTTTTGTGTTTTACAGATATCCTTTCTCCGTTCCTGGCCATTTTCTTCGCTCTAAAGTAACAAGGTCAGAACTCAGAAGGGAGATCTGCTTAGTAGGTTCAGGGGTCACATTGTAAAAAAAATTCTAGTTCAAGTGTGGAGAACTGTTTATCTGATGTTTAATCTGATATATGTCGTAGGGTTGTAGTTGCAGCCAAACATTTTCTGTGGTACTTCAAAGAGATCTTAATGATAGGAAAGCAGTGCAAGAGTGTCTTGAACTGAATGGTTTTCACATGGAAATGATCCGTATTTTCCAGAATAGCTTTAAAGATATATCAATTATCAGCAATTACTTGCTGGAGATTATGTGTATGTATGATGTATAAACAACTCCTTTTTCTGCATTTAAAAATACATTTAAAGGCGGCATAATAATGGCATCTGTGCTATGTAACGTAATTTTGTAGTCATTAATTTTATTTTTAAAGAGTAACAGCCACTAAAGTGGAATCAACCAAAAGAGTTGGAATGATTAATAAAGTTGAGACATTTATAATAAAGTCCAGTAATCCTTTCAGATCCAACTACAATCATTTTCCGCAAAGCATATTAATATATAAGACCCAATTAATAAACGTGAGTGAGTTTTTGAGGTTTGTTACATTCTGTTGAATACAAGGTCAGGACGGCGATAGTAAAACACAGACATGTAGTTGTGTGCGCCTCTCAAGTACAGCACTGTGTTCAGAGGGTTCTTCCATACCTGGTTCAGTACTATGATGCTGCAGGGGGTGAGCCGTCTTCTGACACCAGCCCACAGGGTGGATGTCCGGGGAGTCGGTGTCCACCCAGTAGTCATACTCGGAACTCCAGCCGTCAAAATGGATCTGAGGAGCACACACTCACGTAGATGTTCATCTGCCGCTGATTTGCGCACAACCTACAAAATCACTTTACAATTCAGAAAAAAAGTATGATTAAGAATCAAATCATTAACGCGCATTAAAACACCAGCAAGAATGCATAGTGAAATATCTGAAATATTCTATCCTGATCTTAGTCAATACATACCGCCCCATGGACCCATATGGCATTAAAGACAGAAGCAAGTAAAAATGACTACATTTGAATGTTGGCTGTGTAAGAACTGCTGCATTTTAATAGGAAAACATTCGGAAGTGATTAGTTGCATTGATCTTTACCCCTGTTTGGGTGCATAGGGCTGAGCAAGTACCGCTGTATGCAGAGTGAGTGCATGCACGAGATGTAAGATCAGAGGAGATAATGTATTTTGGCTGGTGTTTTCTTGTCTTGAATGTAGCTGAAGAGACTTGGAACGGGTGCATGTTTATCTACCTAAGACTGGGAATTCTTCTGGATGATACCTTCAGTCTGTGATCCTCCACGCCAGACACAGTGGACACTCTGATCAGCATGGGGTTCCTCTTGTCGACCACCTCCAGCTTCATCCCAACCTGGAAACCATGTGGAGGACGCTTCACACACACACACACACACACACACACACACACAAACACACATAGTCTTTTAACTCAACGACACAAAATTTGCACCGAGAGCACAAACTTTCGGCAAGGCCATTGAGTCAATTATGCTAAAAGGATCAGCCATAAATGTGACCCAGTCAATGCTTTTTCAGGCCAGTCCAGTGCAAAGTGAGATGATCCGCAATAATGATAATAATTCCTGGATCTGGATCGTGATGCAGTCTAAATTGTAGTTTATTTTTCCATGGGCCAAAACCTACCTCTCGTAAAAACATTATGAAAATGTGTGCATGACTTTTTAAGTATCCTTTAATTTTAAGGATCGGCCGATCCGGATCTCCGGTACTGAGTCCCGATCCCCGATACAGCGTCCCAATACAGAGTCCTGATCCTGCAAAAATAGTAGTACCCAACCTATTTGGCAAAATTGCCAATTTCAATAATAGTCAAAGTAGTGAACAATCATTTGCCATGCTCCCTGACTTATTTACCGATCCTGATCGGGACAAAATCACGAGTTCCAAAAAAGTCTGATCGGCCCCCGATCATCGATCTGAGGATCGGATCGGTGCACCACTATTTTTGAGTAAAACAGACCAACCAACAAACGTACACAACCGAAAGAATAACTTACTTGGTGGAGGTAATTATAGCTAACAGCTCATAATATAAAGAGGAACATTTCAAGATTGCATTTACAAACTCAAACTTTATTTGTTTGTACACCACTTTTCATGCAGAGCAACACAAAGTGCTTTACAGAAACAGAACAGTAGAACATTACACACACACAAAATGTCAATCTCAGCCTTGCAAGTTCACTTCCCCTCACTGTGGGGAAATGAACCCTGCAGCAGATCTGCTTTTCCTGCTGTCTCACCCCCGTTTTAACGCCAGCTCTGTCAATAAAATGGAAAAATTGCCCTTAAGCCGGAATAAAAACATAAATAAAAATAAATGAATAAGTATTTTAAAAGGGATGATTGTGTCTGTGTCGCCGTCTGTGTTACCGGTTTGAAGGCTCGTGCGGGAGCGGCCTGTGTCCCAGTCTCCTCCAGATATTTCTCCCACGAGAAACTCTTTGGGTGCTTGTACTCTGTGTGTGGAGGAGAGACAACATGATGGTGAAGAGAGAGGCTAGCTGGTACAGACCACCTGGAGATCATAGGTAACTAGAGAGGGCACAGGTTCTCTGGATGGAGAACCACTGGAGCCATAACGATCCACAGCACAGTAATTAGTATTGCACCGATACCATTTTTTGGTGCCGATACTGATACCCGATGCCTGGCTGTGCAGTATCGGCCGATACCGATACCAACCGATACCACTGTGGGAAAAAAGTGCTGTTGGTAGTAACTTCTTCCCAACTAATTACTAGTGTTATCGCGGTAATTTTTACATGCAGTCTATGATTAATAGCAGTGGAGGAGAATTATGAAAAGCAACAACACATTATTTAAATATTTTATTGTTTGGGTGATATTGGGCTAGTAACTGAAGAGTTCAGATGCAAAACTCCTTACTCCACTTATCAGGCCATTTTATTTAAGCACACGAGAAGAGATATTTTAGACACTGCAGGGAGCGGGTTTTACTTACTTTACTTACATTTTTTCACAAAAACATTGCATTTACATATTCTAGATTTAGACAAGATTCAGACAGTTTCCACCGTACGGCAACGGAAAAATGGTATCGGTTCGATACTGAGCGTTGGTACTCGCCGATACCGATACCACAAAAAAGGTGCCGATACAGAGTACATCCGATACCGATATCGGTAACGGTGCAACACTAACAGTAATGGTACATTTGCCAAATTACCAAAAAAAAAAAAATTTTGCGTTTTGATTGTTCTCAAAAATTGTTGGACACCCACTTTTGGAGCTGTATGACACTATGTATGACAAGAGCATACCGAGACTGGTAAAAAAAAAAACACACACTCTCAAATACCAGTCATGTTCTACATAGAGAATACAGGGTTCTGCCATCGGGTAATTAATATGAATTACCACTGAGTGATGGAATGTGCTTCGGACTTGACGTCTCTATGTAATACATATGTACACATCTGTTCTCAATGTGTAATGATAATGCGTTCATGTATGTTCTGGTAATTCTATGCTTTTTACGTTGCAATACAAATGTCATGATTTACGAATCATATCATACGATACTATGGCTGTTAGGGCTGAGGCAATGTCTGATTCAGATTAATCACAAACATAGTTCGACAATAAATGTGATGATCAGTAAATGTGGAACTAAAGTGCTTCTCGGTGGCTCAGTTGGTAAGGCAGAGGGCTGGAAAGCATGCATATGTGTGAGTCGTTCAATGGGCCAAAAAAACATTTAAAAATATGCACGCTAATCAGTCCGGCTCTTAAGTAATATAAGCATGCAGGCATGCTTTGAAAGCAAAATGCTGGCGGTAGGGCTGTGCAAAAAAAAAAAAAAAACGATTTGAAATCGAAATCGGATTATTTATTTCAGAGGATTTTTGAAAAAGTTAAATAATCAAATCTGATTTTTGTTTAAACATTGATAATAATGATTTAACTGGTCTGTTGTCAAGTTATATGGATGAATAAAATGTATATAAAATGTATGTAAATTGATACTTGTATAAATCCTGTTGAAATATAAAACTACTAGTTTTCATATATTTTGTCCTTTTTTTACCCCAGAAATCAGAGACAAATCCAAAACCGAGATTCCAAAAGACACAAATCAGGATTTTATTTTTTGGCAAAATCGTACAGCCCTAGCTGGCGGTCGACCATTTCTGAAAGCTGCTAAATGCTGCTGCATGTTCACCATGTTTGCAGCTGTTAGTTGGAGGCCCACACTGGCATGGCTCTGTGTGCTCATGTGCTCTTGTGACCCCTTACTTCCCACTTGTGCTACTCTGAGACTTCAAAACGCAGCAGGGTAGGAACCAACAGCCGGCTAATCAGAACTACTATGCTGTGCAGATAATTATATTTCTCCCTTTGCCCAGTGCTGCATTCTTTTTCACCTGAAACTAGAAGCATTAATTGCATTGAAAAGATTGTGATACAATTTTTTGAGTTTGCGATATGCCCTCATAAGATCGTGAACCAATTTTTTTTCCCCATGTCCAGTATTCACCAGCAGGTGTAGTCAGAGTAAGCTCTGCCTCCTCACAGAACCCAACCGGATGGATGTATGGACTGCTTGCGTCACACCTGGAACAAAACAAAAAAACAGATAAAATGTTGTGTTAAAAGTGATCAATTGCTTTTCTTAATAAGGTGGGGGGCCTGAGGCTGGGAGTGCTCCAAAAAGAAGAGTAATGTAATAGGGCTGAAACTATTAGTTGATTTATCGGTGACTAATCCAATTCAAACGAATAATCGCTAATCAGCAAAGAAATGAATCATTGCTACAGTCGGCAGTTTCGTGCTGATATTCCCCCATTTATCGACACAATTTCATATTAATAATTTCATAATTTACGAAAATATGAAACAGTAATTGGGCATAATTGATGAATAATAAAACATGAATATGAAGAAATCCATGAAAAATATTATGGTATAAATTACATATAATGAGTTAGTGTCAGAGGAAGTAACTAAATCTTTGTATGTATGTTGGTAAAGAATAACCAAATTTCACTACATTTCAAGTTGACAAGAATTTTGGGTGTTTTTAAATGAAAAAGACATCCAATCGTTTAATCGTTTCAATAATCGGCAACTAATCGACTATTACAATAATCGTTAGTTGCAGGCCTATAATGTAACACTTGGGTAAGTAACGTTAATGTTGATGTCAGAATCCACCACTGTCTGATAAACAAGTGCATTAATCTCATTGCATGGCCTTAGTACAGTCCGTCTGCGGGCCAGACTGCGTTGGTCATTACCTATTTACTTCTCTGCTGTATTACCACCATTCCTACCCACTGTGAGCTGAGACTGCTGAATGAAAATTATTTCCCAATTGGGGTCGATAAAGTAATCTGAGTAGAATAAAGTAATCATGCAGCACACTCTCTAACCCAGGAGACTAGGGTAGGTTAGAGAGTGTGCTGGAATCTTGGAGAGAGAGGATGGATGCCGGAGTCTGTAACTTCCCGTGCCAATTGCTGTGCTGACCTGAGAACCTGAATAAACATTGATGATGTATACATCCCTGTCTGGTGATTGGAGAACGGGTAAGGTGGTCTCTTATGTTTGCAAAATGATCCAATGTGTATTCTGCAAACCGTGACAGTTGGGGGCAAACATAATATATAATATATCACGTTAGCCTCATCAATGGCATTACTGTTTTCAGGGGGAAAATAACATGTAAGATTAAGCAAGCAATTGTCATTTTAACTTGGCTCTCACCAGTACCCCCCACTCCCCCTACCCTCAAACGACTCCACTGGCTCCCTTTCAAATTCCGTATGACATACAAACTGCTCCTCCGCACCTACAAGCCCTCCATTCCTGCGCCCCACTGTACCTCCGTGACCTCCTCGAGGACTACACCCCACCCCGAAAGCTGAAGTCCTCTGATCTGGGACTCCTCACAGTCCATCCTAGCAAAAGGCGGTCTCTCGGGGACCGTGCTTTTAGTGTGGCTGCCCCAGTACTGTGGAACTCTCTCCCCTGCGAGATTCGCCAGGCGCAGACTGTTGACAACTTCAAGTCTCTACTAAAGAGGCACCTGTTTATAAGTATAAGTTCAAGGTATTATTATTATTATTATTACCAGTAATCGTACGTGTCGTCCCAGTTGTCGAAGTGGATTAGCAGACGATTGTCAACCACGGCACCGATGGTGGCCACACAGATGAGAGAGGGGTTCTTCCTGTCCACAGCTTCCAATTTCATCCCCGTGCGGAAACCGGAGGGAGTCACCGACTGCAGACACACAGACGACTCAGCCATAGTTCATCCATTCTACCAAACTACATGACAGACCTACTACATGGTGGGTGATATGGTGACGCTGCACAGTTATTTCAAGTACCATCCATTTCCAAAGTATGGAAATTGTACTCATTTTTGAGGGTCCGAAAAATATTCTGAGCAAACTACAACTAAACATAATAACATATAATATACAGAGGGGGATATCTACTTTCCATTACTTTTTAAATGTGTTTTGGCATTTTCGGCACAAGGCATGTTTTTTGGAAGGTCTATATAGTTGTCTTATGCAAACAAAGGGTTAAACTGTGAGGTGGCTTAATGTATTTTTATTTCATTTTTCTGTTGCTAAATATGGGTTAAACTCACACCTTCTTGTTGCCATCAAGTATAAATTATGTACAGAGGTTAATATTATTCCACCCAAAGATAAAAGATAAAACTCAAACTGACTGAGTCTATTATGCTCTATACTGTAAGGATTGTGCAGATGCTGCCACCCTTGAACATCTGACATTTTAGAAGTTTGCAAAAACCTTTGCCAAGTTGATGTTTAAGGTTTTTCAGAACTGTGTGTCTGCTCTGAAATGGAGTGTGAGCTATTTGGACGCTAGGAGCTAATCGAGCGCATTTTGAAAAATAATAACAATGAAGTACCGTGTTGAGGCTCTTGAAGAGGTGTTTGGGCGCCAGTTGACCTCGGCAGTTCTTCACATACAGGTTCCAGTTGAACTCTCCATCCTTGCAGCCTGTGGGCATTGGCACAACACACACACACACACAATAACAAACGTGTTTTATGTAATCCTTGGCACAGAAAGCGTTATAGAATATCTTCCTTCTGACCATAGTTGGCCCATAATATCCCAATTGCCTCAAGTGCATTATGGAATGAAAACCAATAGTTGTATTAGCATTATTACCACATTACCAAGTTGCTACCTTGTTGACGATTCTTACATGTACCTCAACATACTATCTAAGAATATGGTGCATATTTTATAAGAAAGTCTAAGAAAAGTTAATGATTGATCAATTGATAAAATGAATAATTAATCTAATAATGCATAAATCAAATTTTGTCATCCCAACAGCACTATCGGGGGAAAAA
>OMKY01233817.1:0-18692 GCA_900302395.1 Bregmaceros cantori | reverse complement strand
ATTTAGCTTCTATGGCCCTCGACTATGGAATGGCCTTCCGGAGGCCCTCAGAGCCGTGGCGACTGTCAATGTTTTTCAGAAGAAGCTCAAGACACATCTCTTTGATCTAGCTTATAACTAGGATGTTACTGTCATCGTTACATCAGCCAACTATACTTGATTGCGTGTGTGTCTGTGTGTGTCCATGGTTGAGTGTGTGCCAGTTTGTTTGGGTTGGGAGGCTGTGGGTAATGTTGTTCTGTTCGATGTTCTGTTTCTGTAAAGCACTTTGTGTTGCTCTGCATGAAAAGTGCTATACAAATAAATAAAGTTTGAGTTTGAGTTTAAACATTATATGTTTTGTTGTCCAAATGGGTGCATAAATATTTGATGGAATGTAAGATATTTCAATGCCAGTATTGTGAAGGCATTACCTGAATTGATGAAGTACTTAGGTAACTTAGTAGTTACTAGGAAAAGTCCGCCTTACTCATAATGCCCCTATTCCCAACACTGCTGTTTACTAGTCAAGCTAGTAGCATTTAATTCATGCAACATTCAAGTTTTTCCAGTTCCCTCTGCAGTATTTCCACAGAAGTTCTACAAAACCATATGCTTGAAAAAAATAATAATAAGTTGTCTCCATATTTTGAGTTGTTATGTTTGGATATAATTTGTGCAGAATGTTTAGTGCACTTTACGAATGTGAAATTGACTGATAATTAACAATGAAACTAAAGTGTATGAACATGTTTGAGTGTGTGTTTAGCAGTGACAAATATTCGGCTGTGGGCCATTGACCGGCAAGTGTTCCAGACAATTATGATGAGGACAGGGCTGCTCAAACACTCGCAGTACATGGAGTTCCTACGCAGGTGTGTTCGGCAAAGTTACAGCAAATCGTTATACAGCAGGGCCCGCAGAATTGAGGTCCCATAAAGATATCGGTATCAGCCATAACTTGGCTGATTGGACGCAGATTACTGTGTGTGCTGTGCTGCTACACAGTAAATCGACCAGTGTTGAATCAACTTCCATAGAGTTAAATTTAACACTTTCCAGAGTTTATATAATTAACACTTTTGAAAGTGTTAATAGTTTAACACTATTTCAGTGTTAATTCTTTCACACTCATTTACATACATTTAACGCTATTCTAGTTTATTTCCCCTCACTGATTAGTGTTAATAGTTCTTCCAAACGGAAGTAGCTTGGCAAACCGGAAAGTCCCTCTCAATATGTGTTAATCAGTTAACTCAACTTATAACAACACCTTCCATAGAGCTGTTTGAGCACTTCCAGTGTTAAAGTAATACCACAATTGGTATTAATACCATTGTGGTATTAGTAATACCACAATGGGTAACACCCAGTGACTCCAATCAACTCTGGAATAATTAACACTAGGAAAACCAACTCAGAACAACACTTCTACTTTTGCTGTGTAGTGCTGCCGTGCTCTCTACCTGCCCACACCTCCTCAAGACAGCGCAAATGTATTCTGAAATATTGAGAAATACAACTCCAAATTTCTCACAGATCTGGTCATGTTTTTCTGGGATGGCAGTACTCACTTTGGTGATTAAATCGTGAGTGTGTGGGACACACAGAACATTGTGGTGTGGAATACCACACCGGAAGTTCCCACGTTATCCCATTTTAATGACAGGGTGCGTGTGTGCTGCCACTGGATAGACATTGCTCTAAAAATTGCTCAAAAATTGCTTGTTGATGTTGTTCATGTGATGACAATGATTGCATGCTGTCCTACAAATAAACTCATTCATTCATTCATTCATTAAAATCTTACTAATATATATTTTTTGTTTGATGTTCCTCCCTGTCTCCTTAGTGTCCCTTCACTGCAAAGCCAGCCAGCGGACGTCCTTAGTAAACTGGCTGATGTACTGGAGGAGGTGAAATACACAAATATTGATTGATTGTAAAGGGGCCCCTGACACATGATTTTGTAGCACGCAATGCCACAACTCGGCTCGTGGCAATGCACAAACTACACGTAAGGTGGTGAGAGATGTTCGTCAGCCGTTCGTGACTGCGTGCCGTGTCGGAGTCAGCTTGCCCACGACAAAAAAAGTTTTGGTCACGACAAAAAAAATCGCTGAATAAAGCTGAATATAGTATGAATGGGCTGAGAGAGGAGGGTGAGAGAGGGGGAGAGAGAGAGAGAGAGAGAGAGAGAGAGAGAGAGAGAGAGAGAGAGAGAGACCACACTTTCCAGTAGCTTAGCTAATCAAAAGCTAGCATTAGCTCTGTCTGTTTCAGGCAGTTGGAGAACGAAAAGGAGACATGGCTCGGTTAAATTGTTGGTAATCGTTCTGATTTATTGAAGGCTTGTTCATACAGAAAGGTGGGGTTGTAAGCAGAGATATTGTCAGTAACGTGCTACTTCACATACTAATTTTAGTGCCATTTCAAGGAACACGTAAGCTAACAATGTTTATTATTAAACATTAATTAGAAAGACAAACAGTATTTAAATTAAAGTTACTTACCATAATATCATGTTTTCCAAAAAATACCCAAAGAATTATGGCTTCATAGCTGCAGTGCTCGTATATTGCAAGCATCTAACAGTAGATGCCACTGTTCATCCACAATTCGTTGTCTCTTTAAATTGGATCGGTGAGATAATAGAGCGTGCAAGATTGTACGATTTCATTGTGTCATTTTGCGCCTCTGCCTTGACCGTTACCTCATGTCTCTGATACCAGACACACTACAGCGATGGAGACTACATAATTCGTCAAGGAGCCACTGGGGACACCTTCTTCATTGTCAGTCAGGGAAAGGTAGGATATTATCAACAGGAATTAACCATGTTTGGATTAAAGTAGCTTGTTCTGTGTGGCAGTAGGTCCTCCCCGCTTTCCAGCCGCAGCATATATTGCTCACAACGCAACAAATGCACCTGGATTCAAGTAAGTTCAGGACCCTGGATAGCCCTTGAACTGCTAATAGGCTGTCCAGAGGGTCCTGAAGTCACTGACTCCAACTTGACCACTGCCCAAAACATTGTTTCAGGTGCAGCTGCAGCAGCACAGCGCAGACAGTGAGGATCCAGTTTACCTCGACACCTTGTCCAAGGGAGCGTGGTTTGGAGAGCAAGCCCTCAAAGGGTAGGCCACTGCTAATTATTTGAGACACCCTCACTAATCCAAGTGGATATGATTCCAGTTCCTCAGAGAAAAAAGATGAAGTGGACAACTTCAGTTTCTATGTTGTTGCAATAGACCAGGCTCTTGAGCTAAACTATGACTGTGTGAAAGATGTTTGGTGTGTTGACCAAAGCTCTGTGTCCGATATATTATGGCCTAAAGTGTGCTCTGTAACCAATTACAACCAATTATCCACCCCACTTCCCTCACTGTTATGCATACATTTTGAAGAAATGCCGACAAATACAACTCAAAGCTCAAAGTCACTCACCAATGTGTTCACATGTTCTATTTGGAATAATGGGATGGCTGACGCAGAAGAGTAAAAGGAGCGGGTTGTGGAGATTAATAAATCGTGAGCTTGCGGGGCACAGATCTTCACTAGAACATTTTGGCGTGGAATAGCGTGCCGCAAGTTACCACCATCCTTTTTTTAGTAATGCAGTAGGCTTGTGCTCTCACCGAATAGACATGTTAAAACAATAGGTCAATACACAATCAAGGAGTGAAGTGACTGGCACCGGCAGCCACATAGTCGCCTGATCCTTGGGACCGGGAGGAAGCCGGCATCGCCGGAGCGAGAGCGGACGTATGGCTGGAGGAGGTCAGAGAGGTGGGGGACGGGACGAGGTTGTGGAGTGGCTTGTAGATAATGAGGATGATTAATGCTCTAATTTCTGTTCATTCTCACAGGGAGGATGTGCGCATGGCGAGCGTGACCGCTGTGGGTGAAGTCACTTGCCTGGTCATCGATCGTGAGTGAGTTGGATATGGATGATGATGGCATCTGGTGGTGTTAAAAGCCAAACATAGAAGAAGGCCACTTGTAGAATAACTCCCCTTGCACATATCACTCTCAATACTAATATAGACATATTTGTAACAGGACCCGTTCGTACCTCCCTTGGCTGCAAATGAGTTCACACATTTGATTCGAGCCCTTGCCCTTAACAAATCGAGAATTGAGACAGCCCTTACGCTGCACAGGAATGCGCAAAAGAAGAGCAAGCTCGAAACGAAGGTTTGCGAGGGAAAACATAAAATTGGTTCAGGAAACGTGGCTTTTGTTTATACAGCAACCACTGTATCGGGGCCTGACGACACCAAAATCAGAAGAGAGCTTCCAGCGTGAAGAAGTTTGAAAACAACGTGGGTTGTGCCTCCATATAAACAAAGAAATATGTTCAGATCGCGTAGACGTTTATGTTACACCCATGTTCCGAGCCGTTTACAGTAAACAAAGATGATGCCAAGAGCTGCCACTCTGCACGAGGAGCATGCATGTGTTCTCCTAGAGTGTGTGTGCGCATGTATGTGCACTGGACGCAGAACATGGGCTGGATCCTAGACTTTTTAATAGACAACCAGTGAGGGTGAATGGTAGTTTGAAAAGCAGCATGTGTGGTCATTTACAACCAAATTTGGCTACAGTCATCATCTGAAACGGCTCTTTTACATAATCCACTGAAAGAAAGCATGGCCCTGCTTGTTATTAGTCAATTTCTACACCTCCTGTCAGTCTATCCGAATTGGAAGATCACTTTGCTATCATAAGTCGAATGCTTGCAGGTCTTTCAAGCAGCTGATTGGAGGACTGGACGACGTAAAGGATAAGCAGTATGAGGATGACGAATTGAATGCCAAGTAAGTCCCAAATATAACAAAGGAAGTTTGGTAGAGGGCAGATTCATGGAAAAGTATATATAATAAGAGTGGAATCTTTGGCTAACTTTAAATTTGAATATGATGTTATGATGTTGACCGAGATCAAATCCGTTGAGCTGTCCAAACTGGTAAACACAGTCTTGGTCTGGCACAGCTGTGCCTTGTTATTATTGATTGATGGCAAATACACACTTGTGCTAAGCGTGCTGGACGTGTTGGGAATATGATTGGTAAAGACGTGAAGGTAGCGAAAGCTCAGGAAAGACTCTGAATTTGTGCTAGAATCTTGGAGGGGAGAGGTTCTGTCAATTGCTGAGGTGACCTGGCGAACCTGAATAAACATTGATGATGTATGCACCCCAGTCTTGTGATTGCACAACGAGTAAGGTGACCCCTGATGTGAAAATGATCCAATGTCTATTGGCTAATATCTCACATTAGCCTCGTCAATTACCATTCTGGGTTACCATTCTGGTTCAGTTTCTGAAATGATTCCAAAGCGATTCTGATTATAAAACTCGTATTGATTGAGCTTTTGTGTATGCACCTCAATACCTGTTTTCAGTCAGCTTTGACTTTGAGAGGAATGTGAAATGGATGAGTGTCTATGCTTGGTATACTGGGTTTAGCCGAAAGTAACCTGGGGCAGATTTGTCACAGTTGACTGCCATCTTTCCATCCGAGACACATTTTTAAACAAAGTATCGTACATGCTAGAGTCACGCCATAGTTGCATCGCGGACGGCGCGGCATCAAAATGTAATATATGTCCCTGTTCTATGCTGTGAAGTGTGTTGAAAAAAGCAGAAGGAAATATGAACCGCCGTGTAACGGTGGCCGAATTAGTTTTCCCCTGTTTTGAATGAACGATGTAGGTTCTAGTACAATCGCCTTCATTCAACGCTAACCCGAGTCAGAACACGATGTCCTCCAGGTTGAGACTTGGCCAAGACCACATATTTGGAGAGGGCTCGGGCCGCATTTAGCACACGCCAGGACCCGCTTGCCGTGTTCAGAGCTACCGGGACAAATGGGAAACACCTTCATTTAAACCTAGACGGACCTGGGATAAACGCTGGATTGATTATGCCCTGAGCCAACTTGGAGGCAAATACACAATCACAAGAACAGGTCATATTACTGATGCATGACGTGTAGGTTGGTTTGTATTGAAATGGTTTGATTTGTCTTTCAGAGCGGAGACAGAGACAGAGTTCCTGTCCAGCGTGACTCTCAGTGACTTCATGATTGTCTGCACTCTGGGTGTAGGAGGCTACAGCCGTGTCAATCTGGTCCGTCACGTCATCCCATTTAGTCCTACGTTCACAATTATTTGTTGTGACCAAAACGT
This sequence comes from Bregmaceros cantori, assembly GCA_900302395.1. Classification (NCBI taxonomy): domain Eukaryota; kingdom Metazoa; phylum Chordata; class Actinopteri; order Gadiformes; family Bregmacerotidae; genus Bregmaceros; species Bregmaceros cantori. The sequence continues at coordinate 12,521 of OMKY01233817.1, read as the reverse complement.
TTCAATGTTCCCGACCTGACACGGTACACACTCACGTGGGGCTTACGCATACCTCTCACGAGTTTAGATGTAGTTTGTGCATTGGCGTTTACTCAGTACATTTTAAACACAATACAAAATAGGGTCTTAATTACTTACAAAGTACTCATATATTAGTACTTTGTTTTTGTTTTTTTAAAGTTATTTTTTCCAGCGTCAGCGCCGTTTTTCCATCTTTATTGGATAGTATAAGTCGGAAACTGGCTTGAAGAGATCGGGGGTAGACATTGCAGACAAGTCGACGAGCATAGTCGAACTCGTGACACTGCGGACGCTGCGGTAGACACAGCGCCACTAACATGAATGGGGTCGCGTTAGGTGCGGTGTCCATAACCACTCGGCCAACACGGACCCCATATATTAGTACCTTGTAATCTTACTCAAGTTGTTTTTTTTAACAAATGTTCTTTACTTTTACTCAAGTAAGAATTCTGGGTACTTTTGCAATCTCTGGCAGTTGGGAAGGTTTGAATGAACCATGCAACACCTCTATGAACAATACTCGCACGCTGCTGTTTGCAGGTTCAGTTGAAGGGCGACAGCAGTCGGTCGTTTGCTCTCAAGGTGTTGAAGAAGCGCCACATAGTGGACAGCTGTCAGCAAGACCACATCCTGTCTGAGAGACGCGTCATGGCCGAAGCCCACTGTCCATTCACTGTTAGGTGTGTGAGATCCCTGACTGTCATAGTCAGGTTTGTTAGCTCAGTAGATGTTACTGTAAGGTAGGATAGCTTTGTGTTAGCTTCATAGCTCTTAAAGGTCTGTTCTCATTTGCGTACTTCAGCACTTCGTACACTTCATTCGACTACATAGTGGTTTGAGTGCAAAAGTGAGGGCAACAGTTCTCAAGCACCCGGATGGTGCACTTAGAATGGCCAAAATACAAAGTGTGGGACGATGGAGACTTTGCTCACCCCTTGGAGGCCATTTTGACTATGTCACGTGGCCGCTATTTCCAGTTAGTTCACCATGGAGTATTCCATTTGGAAGAGGACTACTCTGCTGGAGATTTATGCGCACTTGGTGAACACAGCCTAGCCTTCTGACTTCCTCTAGCCTGTCGAGCCAGAGCCAACTAATCACCCACGCATTGCATGCGATTAGAACGAGCATTGGATCTGATAAAACCAAGGTCGAAAAGTGTTTTCCAGTCACAGCGCAGTAGGTGGGACAAGCGGCATGGAGGCCTGACAACCAAACTCCGCCCATGTCTCGCGTTGCACCATACCAAACTCCGCCACGTGTGTTCCCACCAAATTGACGTCTGTTCGAGCGGCAGGTTCTCATGTGTAGTTGCCGCACGTTCAGGTGGCAATTGACACAGCGTCTCGCTAACGCTTTTAAAGCCCGACCTCAATTTTTCCATCTCCCGCGTTTGACACCCTGCTCGTTTCTGTGTCTGGCGCCCGCATATTTGCGCATTCATTGACAGTGGCTTTGACACTGCTTCTGTCGCTGTTACAAGCCTCAGCGAGGTTTGGCGGGAGTGGAACTATAGCGTTAGTTATTCGTTTAAAAACAATAATTTCAATTTATTTGATAAGAAGACATAATGAATGTCCATCAAGTGTTTAGTGTGTGGTGTGTTTGCATGCAGACTGTACCGCACCTTTAAAGACTCCAAGTACCTCTACCTGCTGCTGGAGTCTTGTCTGGGGGGAGAGCTGTGGTCTCTCCTCAGGGACAGGTACGTTCTGCCTCTGGACTTCCCAGGTTGCTGCCTGGGGAACAGTGTAAAGAGTCGAGTTAAGCCAAGTTGATACATTCGTATTTTGGGCGATTATTGTGTGTGTGTGTGTCTTTGCGTGTGTGTGTGTATACGTGTGTGTGTCCCTCCCTTCTCAAGCGCACAAACAGTGGCACCGCGCAAGCAGGAATCCACACACCAACAGCCGCCTCTGTGCCATTTACCGGAACTTGCCAACGATAGAAAGTTACACAAGTCATATTAAAAAGTGCCTGGTGTTCCCAAATATACAGCACATGGAGACAACTACTTTGTTATAATAATAATAATAATAATAATAATAATAATAATAATAATAATAATAATAGCTTTGCACTGTAACCAAGCCCATTTTAGGAGTCATGTTTAAATTAAGGTAACCAATCATGATTGCGTTATAATCCGGATATGAGTCCACAGGTTGCTGGCCACCACCGACTAGACTACGGCTAACCTTTTTTCCCTCAGGAAATGTAGCCATTCACGTCGCCTTAATGGTTACGGTAAGCATGTGTCCTTACTGACTTATAATCTCTGCCTCAGTGAGGCGTGGTTGCATTCAGGAGGTGATGTGATCGCAGATGTCACTACTTACTGAAATGAAAAAAAAAGGACCTATAATGCACCAAATCTGATATGTATGACACAGGGGATCTTTTGATGACAGCAGCACCAGGTTCTACACCGGATGTGTGGCAGAAGCTCTAGCCTTTCTCCACTGTAGGGGGATCATCTACAGAGACCTCAAACCCGAAAACATAATCTTGGATTACCGAGGTTATGCAAAGCTGGTACACACTACGCACACACGCACACACACACATTACCAGTACCAGCCATAACAATTGCCCATCTGGAGTGCTTAATTTGTCCCGGAGCCCAGAAGTGGAGGTCCCGGAGCCCAGAAGATGAGTAGCTCCAGGGTCGGGGAGTTTAGTAACAAACTATGTTAGCGCTGCTGGGAGGGTGCCAGAAGTCCCCGAGCACTCACCCCCATGCTCCCCCAAAAACTAAGGCCCTGTTAAAATCATGCATATTGTCATTGCATTGTTTATACCAATGGCGGGAGCTTGCCATGCAACATCACCACAGCCTATTGAGATTAAATTGGGGTTGGAGGCCTTGTCAACTCGACATGTAGATAGATTTCAATGACGTTGGGTCTATTTCCAATTTGCACACTTCAGCACTTTGTTCGGGGATATCCCTTCTACCCGACTTCTAGTTTTGTGTATGGATTCTCTCCAAGCGAATAAAATCAGTCATCTATGTCAGGTGGACTTTGGCTTTGCTAAGAAGGTGGGTCTGGGCAAGAAGACCTGGACATTCTGTGGAACGCCAGAGTATGTGGCTCCAGAGATTATCCTGAACAAGGGTCACGACAGCTCGGCTGACTACTGGTCTTTGGGAATCCTCATCTTCGAGCTGCTCAGTGGCAGGTGAGTCTGCAAGGCTTCAAGTCTGAAGCTTTGTCTTCACCAAAAGTGTGCTTGTAACGGCATCAGAAATCTCCAAAATGCCATGTAAGCGGATGGGAAGAGTCGTGGCAAGGATTGGCGCCTAGACAACCTCTGCAATATGATACTAAGTCTTATAATATACTGTACAGTGATTGTGCTTGTAACCACATTTCTTACTTGGCTAAAAGTAAAATACATTTGTTTAAAAATCAAAAAACAAATAAAACTTGAGTAAGAGTACAAAGTACTGATCCAAATATCTACTCAAGTAAAAAGTAGAGCATTTGAAATGTACTCAAAAGAATGCTTGAAAGTAAAAAAAATACTAGCATTCCATATATATATGGTCACTGTACAGTTGTGTCGAGAGTGAGATGTAATAATGCTTTTCTGCAATGTCTCGTGTCCCCTCACATGCTTCTTTCAAAACCGTAAATAGCTCTTGCGCATTGGCGTTGTAGCGCAAAATAAATAATTAAGTAAAATAAATAAATGATGGATTTCTATAGGCTATACATTAAAAAAAATACAAAATGCAAGGAGTACAAAGTACTGATAATAATGTTGACAATGTACCAAGTAAAAGTAAAAAAATTGTGTGCATGGTTGGGTTTGGTGATGAATATTGATATATGAGCTGCACATTGCCATGTTAGAAATGTATCATCATTATGGCCCCATCTCTTACAGTCCCCCGTTCTGTGGCTCGGAGCCCATGCAGACCTACAACTTCATCCTCAGGGGTATTGACATGATTGAGTTCCCCAAGAAGATATCCAAGAGTGCCGCCAACCTCATCAAGAGGCTTTGCAGGTAACGGCAAGCTACCAACAATGCTAGCTATCGTCAAGCTTGTTTGATGTGCCCCAAGCAGACTGCAGTAATGTTGGTGACGCAATGCCCCATCCATCCATCTTCATCCGCTTATCCGTAGTCAGCTCCGCACCAGAGCAATATTAGCGATGTCCTCCTGGGGGATCCTGAGACGCTCCCAGGCCAGGGAGTTGATGCAATCCCTCCACCTGCGCTTTGGTCTGCCGGACATGCATTGAGGACCTCCCAAGGGACACGCTTGAGGGGCATCCTAACCAGATGCCCGAACCACCTAAGCTGACTCCTTTCCAGGCGAAGGAGCAGCGGCTCTGCTCCGAGTCTCTCCCGCGTGACTGAACTTCTCACCCTATCCCTAATGGAGACGCCAGCCACCCGTCGAAGAAAACTCATTTCGGCCACTTCTATTCACAAACCTAGTTCTTTCGGTCATGAACCACACTTCATGACCATAGGTGAGAGTAGGAAAGAAGATAGCTTGGTAGACAGAGAGCTTTGCCTTCTGGCTCAACTCTCTTTTCGTCACGACAGTGCGATACAGCGACTGCAATACCGCCCCTGCCGCTCCGATTCTCCGGCTGATCTCCTTCTCCGTCTTCCCCTCACTCGTGAACAAGACCCCGAGATACTTGAACTCCTTCACCTCATTCCCTACTCGGACTGTACAATCCACCGGTTTCCTGCTGAGAATCATGGCCTCAGATTTGGAGACGCTGATCTTCATCCCAGCCGCAGTTGCGAAACGATCCAGTGAAAGTTGGAGGCAATGTCCATTCTTGTCAATAATTCTCAATCCATGATAGGAATTTTTCTGTACAATTTTATTTTGAAGGCTTTGATCTTTTTTCTGCCTGAACTGTTGAGGGTCCATGCCTCATAACCATAAGTTGCAATTGGAAATATCACTTTTTAGAATTCTAATGTTTGTGTCTATACACTTTATAATAACTATGGCGTCTGTGTGTGATTCGAAGGGACAACCCGTCGGAGCGACTCGGCAATCAGAAGAATGGTGTGAGAGATATACAGAAGCACAAGTGAGCAGGGTTAAAGCTTCTTTTTATAATCATCAGTGTTGGATATTTACAGCGCTTCTACTGGAACCACACATCACCAGGACAAAAAGACTTGATTTTGCTGATTTCAGTGGACAGCCATGGTTCGGATTCAGAAGGAATAAAATCAAATGCACATCATTTGGCAAATAAAACAAAAAAAATCTAAAACGGTACAACAAACAACGTATTTTATGTTAGGAACATTAAACCAGCTAAAGAGTAACTAAAGTTATTCAGGTAAGTAAGTTTTATCTGATTGCTGTAATGCGTTAGATTACTACTTACTGAAAAGGGCTAACATTAGAGTACCTTACTGTATCTTAGTGACTGACATCACAGCAAACAATCCACTAACACGAGCCATATCACTGTAGGTGGTTTGAAGGATTCTACTGGGAAGGCCTTCGTCACGGCACCATAGACTCTCCCTTCACCCCCACAGTAAGTAGACATTGACCTTTTTACGAGCAGAGATGGCTAAAGTACCCAGATTTCTTACTTCAGTAAAAGTAGAGGTGGTTCTCTTAATTTCTTCCTACCTCTTCAAACCTTTGCTTTATCTTGGTTGAGCTGTAGGTTTGCTGCCATCCATGACTTGATCCATGATGCAGTTAAAAAGGACGTTAATTGGCCTGGTGTTCTCAGGAGACAGCAATGTACAGCTGTGCATTATCAGCTTTACATTGTACACAAATTGTACACGTTTGTGTCTTGCTTATTTTGTCGAGTGGGAGGTTGTGGAGTCTAGAGGCCAAGTAGCTCCAAGGTGAGGGAACTACTATACTAAATACTAGGTTGGTAAGTATGTTAGAACATGCTCCACCTCAAATTTGGATTTCCTAAACAAAAGTTATATTTCAATAAGTTCAATGTTCATGTTTCAATTATATATCATTTGCTATATTATGTTGTTTAATTGTTACTAAATGTTACTGTAAGTGTGCTAAAGAAAAGCTATATTCTGACAAAACATTTATTTTGTCAAGTCTTGCTACAATTTTCATTTCTAATATCTTGTTAATTAAGCATTACGAGGTCATTGCGCAGGGAAGGCACTGGACAAGGTGAGTATATTTGCATGTGGATGGATGTGTTGTCTACCCCCCAAAATGCATGCTACATGCATCTAAGGTACCCCAAAAATGTTATGCGGCGCAATTTGTACAACACACCAGTCCTCCCCACAGATTGCTTTTGGGGAATCTGGTCATCTTAATTTTAAATAAGCTAGATCATCTTTTAGGCAGTGCACAGGGCAACAGCAGGATCCAATCCCTGACAAAAATAGTACATTCAGGGTCATTGTTTGCTCCGATAGGCCATATTCTGTGTTAGACTTCTGTCTACGTTCACATATGTTGTTGCATGCATGGGTAAAGAATCGCTCAAGCACTGCTTCAAAAAGCAATGTATGCTGTTATTTGCATGCTATTCATTGGTATTGCCAAGTATTGGGACTCACTCCCTTATGCAAGATTTGCACTATCATAACTTTTCTGTGTTTTAGGTAAAAGGTCCACTGGACAGTAGCAACTTCGACTATTTCCCTGAAGACACAGATGAGCCTCCAGACGAGGAATCTGGTTGGGACGTGGATTTCTAAAATGATGCAGACTCATTCTTCAGCATTTATTACTAGTAAGCTACTATGTTAACTGACTTCCTTACATTAAATGCAATAAGCTTAACAATGTTTTGTGTGTCAACAATTGAATAGACGAGTTCGGGGGGTACTTCCGGTGTCTGAACGTCTTGCCCGGTGTCATTTAGTCCGATGTGTTTTTGGTTATTTTTCAACATGTATATTTGGTGGTAACACACACCTACAGGGTTATTTAAAACGGATGGTGGTAACTTGTGGTGTGCTATTCCACACCCAAATCCGACATCTAGTGGTCGGATTTTGAACTGGCGTGCGTTTTGTGTGTTTTGTTTGCTCGGTTCCTCGGTCAAGTACCAGAGTTGCCATAGGCAACCATTAGGCCCCGGAAATGTGTTTCCTCCCGACGGGACAAAATGCCAGCCCCCTGTATTTCGCGGGTAAACTCGTCTATACAAGGAATATTTCCAGTGCATATTAACGTATTATCTGAGTAAACACTTTTATCATGGCTTGACCTTGAGCTACATTACCAGTTAAGATGCATGGTAGATTGCCTTCAATTATTAGCAAAAACAATATGCCAGATTGAACGATCTGGCTGTTTCATGTGGTTAATAAAAACATCATCATACAAATAAACAAATTAAGCAAAGCAGCACAACACATTTATTTCATCTTAATACAGCGTACATGTCAAACAGGTGAAATTATGAAAAAAGCAACAACACAAACAGGTGGGAACAAGTCGAGGGTTAATCAGTAAAAGCATTTAGTCGGCATCGATACAATTTTACCTTCAGATGTAGACACCATTATTATAAACTTTGTAATTTGTCTCATACTGAAAATCTGATTGTGTTATTATATATTCATACACATATAAATATCTATTATAATAAATATTTAAAAAATAAATACGTAAATAGACCGAATGGAGATTATATGGAGTAAGATACAATTTGACACATTTTTTAAAAATCTTTTTCTGTTTTTATTTTTTCTGGAATTGTAACTTTTATATTTTTCATAATGAACTCCAATCAATATATTGTGATCTTCTTGTAAAGCTTACTTTCAACAAATCTCAGCAAAACATTATCTGAGACTGAAGTTGGAACTGGACTGGTTCAATTTTGCCACCGTTTACTTGCAGTGATCAAAACATGTTAGTTTCCTAGTTTCTTCACTGTTAAGAACAGCTGACTTGAGCGAGTTCCGTTCATTCCCTAAGTGATCACATTTAAGCAGTACATTGTGATTATGATCACCACAGGCAGCTAAAGAAGAGGCACGTTTAAATTCACTCATTATTTAAATAGTTATTTAAATAGTAATTTAAATAATAATAGTAGCTTATATTCCAACTGAAGCCTGCCTCCGAAAGGCCTGCCACTCATTTAGCATGTATTAAATAATTTAAGAGGAGTTACAATATATACACAGTTCTCACAAATACATAGAAACACACTAGAACTTTTTTTGTAAGATTAACACACCATGTTCCTGAGACTGAACACACAACTTCTCCTTCATGAGACTAACACAATACATCACGTCTCTTTTCTAGAAATAACACACTACATGTCTCATAAATAAAGTGGACATCTATAGACGAGTTTGGCGGGCAATGCTGATAAAATTTCTACTTGTAATAGGACTTCCCGGTGCCAGTCGCTTCATTGTCTTCTGAACTCTTTTTGAACTGGTCTATTCAGTCTGAGCACACACCTATGGCGTTATTTAAATAGGATGGTGGAAACTTGTGATCTTCAATTCCACCCTTAAATGTTCTAGTGCACAAACTCAACATTTTAAAAAACATCTGCGCAACACATTCCATTTACTCATCTGCGTCGTACTTACAAGTGAATGCAGCCACCCCACTGGTCCATAAGAACATGTGACCACATTGGTGAGTGACTTGGAAGTCGTATTTGCTGGTATTTCATCAATGTTTATGCAAAACGGTGAGCGACGCAGAGTGGATTTTGCAGATTTTGAAACGGTGTGCTTTTTGTGCGACAAATTCAGCCACTTCAGTCCAGTATGATATTGACAAAGGATGCAACAAAATAGTAGCGTCCCATTATTGGCACGTAAACACGTCTATAGCAAGTAACCATAGCAGATGACTAGAAACAGTCTTTTTATAATAATATTCAATGTAGAATCCTGAGATGAGATAAATAAATAATGATAATAAACTGCTATGATCGGAGTTCATATTACTTATCTGCACTATCGCTGCCTCAAATGGCGCACTTTGTGCTCAATTTTTAGTGGGTATGCCGCAGTCCAGAGTTGTTCGATAAATACTAGTGCACTGAAAGTGCCCTGGATGATGCTGTGAAAACCATCGGAAACCAAATGCATGACCGATGGACGCAATAAACGGCCACCAGGCTGAAAATGGAGTGACGCTCATGTAATTTCAGCTAACATGTTGTACTTCTGTTTATAGTCCGTCCTACTGCCGGTATACAACGTTGGTAGCCATACGCGCCATTTCCGATGAGAAAAACTGTGGTGTTTGATTTGAGACAGTACTAAACTAATACACAGTGCACCAAAAAAGCCAGTGCATTAACCCAAGTGCGCTATTTGAGACAGCATAGAGATGCCTTATTGCGGTGCGCCCTCTGGTGGATGTGAAGCAGCTGGTCCAGTGGACAGAGGCAAGGAGAGCTGCATGGCGCACCACAGGGCCGTGCTCAGCATCCTGGTGGCCCCGCACAGATGGCCCAGGGCGCGGTTTAGAGGAACCACTCCTGGTTGGTCGATAAACATTATTATTAGGGCTGCAGCAATTATTATCATCTATTAATCAGACATTTTTATTGAGGATTAATCAGTCCATTTTTCCTTTAAAATTGGAACGATTATCAGCATTATTGATCATGAAAGGTTAAATAGTATTAAAAGTTTGCAATATTAATAATATTGCAAACTTTTTGCAGTTTCACTATGTAAACTCATTGAAAATATTTCAATTTTCAAATTTCAAAGTGTATGTGTAAATGCAACCGATATAGTATCATTAATTGACTTTTTGAACATTGGGCCAGTGCTAGGTGAGTATAGGGCTGCAACTAACATTTTAGTAGTCGATTATTTGCCGATTAGTCAATTGTATATTTTTTCCTCATAAAAATACCCCAAATTCTCACAGCAATTATTACAAGTACTATTACAAGAAATTAATCCTGTTAATGTGAAATCTAGTCAAAATCTAGTCTAATGTACAAAGAGTTACATCCTCTGACAACAAAGTTATTATGTGTCATTTATACCAACATATTTTCATGGTTTTCTTCTTATTCATGTGTTTTTAAATCAATTATGTTCATTTATGTTTCATATTTTTTTTAATTATGAATGAATATCAAATTTCAGTGGATAAATGGGGGAAACATCAGCTCAAAATTGCAGACAATAACAATAATTCAATTCTTTGCCGATTAACGATTATTTGATTAATTGTCGATTCATTTTATAATCGATTAGTCACCGATAAATCTACTAATCGTTGCAGCCCTGGGTGAGTACCACGAAAAATACTGGAGTTTGAACTGTATCTGGTATTACCCAACTATGAAGTGAAAATTAAACATGATTGGGTCTTGAAACATACCCTGGAGGTTAGTATTCTGGAGTCGCTCCTCTTCCATGCGACAGACCAGCGTTGACCTGATGGCTTCATTGTACTGACTGAGGCAACAGCCAAGAAGATTGGCAGCAAACTGGAGGCCGGTCACTGCCTCCAGCCCCGTCACCTACAGAGGGCAGGGTGCAAAGTGTACAACGCTCACTTCACTGTCCAGCACATGTATGGTGTCTGTGTCTAAAGCCCAATTCCCACTGGACTTTTATTACCTATGGACCCCTGGTAATTCGGAATAATTGTGCAGGACGTCTGAGTTTCATTTGATGTGCGAATGCATGATGTCAGTGATTTGCCAAGTAATAATTCCACTGCGAGTTACCTAATGTGATTCGGCGAAACACCATAATGGTTTGAATTCAGAATTTGTTTAACCTTGTTAATACACTTAAACACATGCGTGTGTGTCAGATTGAAGTCTGTGGATGTGTGTACATGTGTGGGCAAGCAAAAATACTGCACATGTGTCATAATGTCATTTAAATTGAGCATTAATTTATTGAGCATTAAATTGAAAATAATTTATTTTCAGAGAGCACTAGGATATTGACGTTGGTACAGTCAAACACAGAAACACACGTACAGACACAAGCACCAACAAAACACATCGACATGTGGACATTGATTATGGAACTATCAGACCATGGACGTCATTGGAAGTGAGAGAGGTTGATCAGATAAACCCCTTCCGAAAAGTGTTGACAGTCGTAACCACTCAGGGGTGGGGAAATCTTCTCAAGTTATTGACTTTGGGAAAGAAAAAAAAAACGACCAACTGTCCCCTGTGGTTACACGTGTGTGCCCACCGTCAGCTAATGACCCAAGGCGTAATTTATGGAATAGGATGATGGCAAAGACTAGGAGTATTGTACAGTTGTACTCACTTTAATCGTGCAAGTAACTGTGTGGACAGCCTGGACCTACGTTCCATCCAGCTTTTAATATAAAATGGAGGATATTTAATTGCTATGTGCGACCGCAGGCAATCACAAGGGGGTGTGCATGTATGCCAGATGAAGCCCACCGTAACGGTGGCGCTGATTGGACGGGCCAAATTTTGGCGACAATCTGATTTGTCTGCCTGGTTGGTCCAGACCCACCGGACCATTCGTTGGTTCTGGGTTGTTCATGCAATCAGAATCAACTAAAAATCAACTGGAGGGCAACAACTGTGTCTGTTCCTGGCCTAACAGGGAAAAGCGTACATGAAAACATGAAACATGAAAAATCCACAGGGACTGTTTTAAATACACTGCTGAGATGTTCTCCAAACCCTTACAAGAGCCAGAGAATTGTGGGTCAATTCATTTATGTGTTGAGTTTAGGCGTACTATATCAGATTGACACAAATCACATGTACCCACACCAGGCAGATTGCAATTAAGAGTCTTTATCAATGTTCCTGCTAGGAGCAGGCATTGATGGGCCATTTCTTGCCGGAGACGCTGTTAGTGGGCATTTCATTAATACCAGACCATCTAGCATGAGGCAAATAATGAATTATGCAGATTTTGTGCCAGTCTGGTCCCTAGTCTGCACTTGAATTAGAATTATAGGGGAGCAGAGAAGTAGCAGAGTCTATGTGGATATCTTCAAATAGGTGGATTGCCCTGATGCGGGACATTTTCGTCTATCTTCATGGGCCATTACATTCTTTGTCAAAGTTAATTAAAAAAAGACAATGTATTGATTATTGTCTGCTCTGTCTCATTGCATTTTGATCTCACTCAATGCCACTTAATGGTCTGATCACCCCCTCTTCTGATGTCCAATTGTAACATGATGGTGGCTTTCATTGTCAGGTTTCAATTTGGACAACGTTTTCAAGATTAATATTTTAACTAATCCAAGTCTATTTGCAAGCCCACAGTCATGTAACACATAATTGTAACAAATTAAACACCACAAGTTCAGCTATAACTGGCCAAACCTCTGCCGATTAGAGACTGATTATTTTTTATACGGACTGAAGTGTTCAGGTGCCATGTTGTCGGCCAGCGTGCTCCTCCCCCACCGAACTGATCAGTTTCTGAACGGTGCCTGAGAACATTGTTTGTTATTGATTGTTTTAGTTCTCGTCACCAGGGGCGGTTTTACCGATAGGCGAGCTAGGCAGCTGCCCAGGGCGGCATTTGAGGGAGGG